>JAFLJL010014147.1:0-2500 GCA_018398815.1 Conus ventricosus | reverse complement strand
ACACACACACACACATACACACACACACACACACAACACACACACACACAAACGGAGAGACGACAGGGCAAGGACTTAAAGGCCAAGACTACCTGCGGACTATCAATTTCCGTCACGCAACAGCGTGGCCACGTGTGAGCGGTGCCTTATGAAGGTCGTGCCAGGGCTTGGGCACGGCGGACTGGAAGCTGTGGGCCCGCTGTTTGGCCATTATCTGACAAAGCCGGCCACCCTACACCCCGACAACCCCCTCTGCCTCACGCACTTGGCTGCCTGAAAGACGACTCTGTTGGCGCTCACGCTCCGCGAACACACCGGCCTGAAAACAACACTACTTGAGGAGTGTGTGGGTGGGGTGGGGGTGGGGATGGGGAGTAGGGGGAAGTGGGGTGGGGGGTGGGGGGTGGGGGAGAGGAAGGAGGGATTATGGGGGAAGGGGGAGATAAAGACCAGATTATTTGCCCTTCTCCCCCCTTCTTCCCCCTTCCCCCTTCCCTCGCAACCCCCTCCTGTCTTCTCTTCCTCGCCCCCTCCCCCCTCCCCTCGCCCCCCCCCCCCTCCTCCCCCCCCCCCCCCCCCCCCCCCCCGCCTCTACCACCACTCTTCTTCTCAGTCATTTCCGAACACAACTATGGTGAGTTTTAAGTGTCTAAAGGAAAAAGATGGGACTGTTTTGAAAAGCTACTGTCTTTTTTTTGTGTAGTGATTACAGTCGAATATCCTCATGGTTGTAGAGGCAGTGAATTCTTCATTAAGAGACTCACCATACCCAGGCATGGCACTATGGAGCACGCAGCCCATGTCTCCCCTTCCGCCGCCATAACCTTCCCTGACCCGAATCAGGAGCCCATCCAGTGCTGTGTGGACAGAAGGGGTTTCTAAGCCGTGACACCCAACCCTTTGAACTGTTCCAACTCACATCACGTCAATACCCAACCCTTTGAACTGTTCCAACTCACATCACGTCAATACCCAACCCTTTGAACTGTTCCAACTCACATCACGTCAACACCCAACCCTTTGAACTGTTCCAACTCACATCACGTCAATACCCAACCCTTTGAACTGTTCAACTCACATCACGTCAATACCCAACCCTTTGAACTGTTCCAACTCACATCACGTCAACACCCAACCCTTTGAACTGTTCCAACTCACATCACGTCAATACCCAACCCTTTGAACTGTTCCAACTCACATCACGCCAATACCCAACCCTTTGAACTGATCCAATTCACATCACGTCAATACCCAACCCATTGAACTGTTCCAACTCACATCACGTCAATTCCCAACCCTTTGAACTGTTCCAACTCACATCACGTCAACACCAACCCTTTGAACTGTTCCAACTCACATCACGTCAATACCCAACCCTTTGAACTGTTCCAACTCACATCACTCAATACCCAACCCTTTGAGTTGTTCCAACTCACATCACGTCCGCTCCACAGTGGAACGATCTGATCATTTGTCTACCGACCACTTATTTGAGTGGGAAATGTGTCAATTATCGTTTGAGTGGGAAGGTGTGGGCTGGGGAGGGGAAAGGGGGGGAGGGGGGGGGGGGAGAATTGTCCAAAGATTTGATTTTCTGCCCCTATCCCATTCCTCCATCTTCCTCGACCCACCCCCTTGTCTTCACTTCCATGGCATCTCTCTGTTTCGGGGGATGGGGAGAGAGAGAGAGAGAGAGAGAGAGAGAGAGAGAAGAGAAGAGAGAGAGAGAGAGAGAGAGAGAGAGAGAGAGAGAGAGAGAGAGAGAGAGAGAAGAGAGAAGAAGAGAGACGCAAACAGACAGACGGGTGGGCAGGCGAGCAGGCAGACAGACAGCAACAGATGGATAGACAGACATACATACAAGGATACATAGAGAGAAAGAGAGAGAGAGAGAGAGAGAGAGAGAGAGAGAGAGAGAGAGAGTGTGTGTGTGTGTGTGTGTGTGTGTGTGTGGTGTGTGTGTGTGTGTGTGTGTGTGTGTGCGCGTGCGTACGTGTGTACGTGTATGAATGTAGCGTGTGTGTACGCGCGTATGTGTGTGCGTGTGTGTGTGTGTGTGTGTGTGTGTGTGTGTGTGTGTGTGTGTGTGTGTGTGTGTGTGGTGTGTGTGTGTGTGTGTGCGTGCGTGTGCGAGCGCACGTGATGTGTGTGGGTGTTCGCGCGCGCACGAGCGCACATGCGCGTGTAGGCCTATGTACTATGTTCCTCGCGCATTTAAGCCGGTTGAGGACGCGATATGGAATGACGCCCAATATTATGCCTCAGGAACATGGACACCTGGCTGTCTGTGTCCCCCAGACACACGACACCCGGCCCTCCAGGGGTGCCTGACGATCCACCCACCCACACTTCTCCCCCTCCCCCTCCTCCTCGCCCCCGCCACCGCTCCTACCCGCTCTCTGTGCTTCCAAGCAACCGATATCCTGCACCCCGTCCCTCGACAAGGTCAGGGCTATGTTCAAGGGGCCTGTCACCCACACCTTGGCTGTGTTAAACCGTT
>JAFLJL010014146.1:0-5000 GCA_018398815.1 Conus ventricosus | reverse complement strand
CTGTATGCATTGAACCAACCTTGATGTAGCGTGTGTACAAGTCTGTATGCATTGAACCAACTTGAAGTAGCGTGTGTACAAGTCTGTATGCATTGAACCAACCTTGATGTAGCGTGTGTACAAGTCTGTATGCATTGAACCAACCTTGAAGTAGCGTATGTACAAGTCTGTATGCATTGAACCAACCTTGATGTAGCGTGTGTACAAGTCTGTATGCATTGAACCAACCTTGAAGTAGCGTATGTACAAGTCTGTATGCATTGAACCAACCTTGATGTAGCGCGCGCATCTACAAGTCTGTATGCAGTGAACCAATCTTGATGAAACCGAAGGTTAAAACTGTTTAAACTGACCAGTAACTTCTCTACCTCAAGTAATTGTTGTGTTAAAAAAAAGCAAACGACGTGTATGATCTACGTATTTTACATTATAAAGAAGTCAACCAAAGTTAGTTTCAAAGTGAGGTAAATGTAGTCGGAAATTAAAACAAGCTTTTTTTTTTAATTATTATTATTATTATTATTATTATTATTATTATTATTATTATTATTATTTAATTATTATTATTATTATTATATATTATATTTAATTCACATCGTCTACTTCCTAGCAGCTTCGTTTTCATTCCACTTCCATTTTGGGACCAATTTAAAGAGAAAAGGGACTGCTCGGTCTTCGTTTTCATTGTCTGAATGTTGTTTGTCTTGCCTGAAGAGGACCAAAGAGGTCGAAACGCGTCGTGGTTTGTCTTGTCATATTGTTTGTTTCTTTCATTTGGTGGAAAAGTGTCTTTTTTTTCTTTTAAGCTCAAGTCAACCAAAGCTATAAAAAAAAACTATGCACCAACCGGGCTACACATAATAATAAAGAGAAGAACTGCTGCACGTACTAGATGATTTTCTTGTAGGTCATTTACTTAGAAAAAAGGAATGCCAGAGATTCTGATCAATGCTACCACAGTACGACAGAGTCCACCCCCCCCCCCCCTTTCCCCACAGAACTGAAGATTTTCATCATCTCCAGCGTGTCTGAGACCAGCGATCCTGTTTGTCATATTCTGGTGGATAAGGGCAGTGCTGCAAAAACTGTTTTTCTGCCTGTCTTTGATAATGGGCTGTAGAGACAGGCGGCAGAGAAGTCAGTGTGGAACGTGCACGTTGACTAATGTGGACGTTGGTTATCTGTGTTAAAGCAAGGGACATAAGTAAGCATTGTCCCGTGCCTTGGTCAGTTCTTCACTGTCTGTTGGTCAGTTCTTCACTGTCTGTTGGTCAGTTCTTCACTGTCTGTTGGTCAGTTCTTCACTGTCTGTTGGTCAGTTCTTCACTGTCTGTTGGTCAGTTCTTTACTGTCTGTGTGTGAAGAGGGGAGGAAGTCATATTCCTGTTGTGTGTCACCTGTCGCTGTCATTGACATGTCATTTTACTGTTATATTCCTAACTGGTGTGTCACCTGTCGTTGTCATTTGACATGTCACTTTACTGTTATATTCCTGTTGTGTGTCACCTGTCGCTGTCACTTGACATGTCACTTTACTGTTATATTCCTACTGTGTGTCACCTGTCGTTGTCATTTGACTTGTCACTTTACTGTTATTTTCCTTTTGGTGTCACCTGTCGTTGTCATTTGACTGGCCTTTTATGTTTTTCCCCCTACTGTGTGTCCCCTGTCGTTGTCATTTAAATGTCCTTTACTGTTAAATTCCTGTTTGTGTAAAATGTCGTTGTCATTTAACATGTGACTTTACTGTTATATTCTCTGGTGTAAACTGTCGTTGTCATTTGCATGTCATTTACTTTTTTTTCCCTGTTTGGTGTCCCTGTCGTTGTCATTTGACATGCCCCCCCTTTTACTGTTTTTTTTTTTCTGTGTGTCCCCTGTCGTTGTCTTTTGAATGTCACTTTCTGTTTTTCCTGTTGTGGTCCCCTGTCGTTGTTTTTGAAATGTATTTACTGTTTTTTTCCCTTTTGGTGTCACCTGTCGTTCTCATTTGAATGTATTTATTTTATTTTCCCTTTGTGTGTCCCCTGTCGTTGTCTTTTGACATGTCACTTTATGTTATTTCTTGTTGTGTGTCCCCTGTCTTTTTCATTTGACATGTCACTTTATGTTTTTTCCCTTTTGTGTGTCCCTTTCGTCGTCATTTGAATGCCCTTTACTGTTATTTTGTTGTGTGTCCCCTTGTTGTCATTTGACATGTCACTTTACTGTTTATTCCTTTTGTGTGTCACTGTCGTTGTATTTGACATGTCACTTTATTTTAAATTTCCCCTTTGTGTGTCACCTGTCGTCGTCTTTTGACTGTACTTTATGTTTTTTCCTGTTGTGTTCCCTGCGTTGTCTTTTGACATGTCACTTTACTGTTATATTCCTGTTGTGTGTACCGTCGTTGTCATTTGACATGTCACTTTATGTTTTATTCGTTGTGTGTCAACCTGTCGTTGTCATTTGAATGTCACTTTACTGTTACATTCCTGTTGTGTGTACCTGTCGTTGTTATTTGAATGTCACTTTAGTTATTTTGTTGTGTTTTCCCTGTCTTGTCATTTGACATGTCCTTTACTGTTATACCCCTGTTGTGGGTGTTCCCGGTCGTCGTCATTTAAAATGTCCTTTCGTTATATTCCTGTTGTGTGTCACCTGTCGTCGTATTTGACATGCCTTTACTGTTATTTCCTTTTTGTGTGTCACTTGACTTTTTCTTTGACTGTCATTTTTATGTTTTTTTTCCTGGTGTGGTCCCCTGTAGTCTCATTTGAATGTCATTTACTGTTCATTTCTATTGTGTGTCCCCTGTCTTTCATTTGAATGTCACTTTAGTTATATTCCTATTGGGTACCTGTCGTCATTTGACATGCCCTTTTTACTGTTAATTCCTTTTGTGGTCCCCTGTCGTTGTCATTTGACATGCCTTTACTGTTTTTTCCCTGTTGTGTGTCACCTGTCGTTGTATTTGACATGTCATTTACGTTAAATTTCCGTTGTGTTTCACTGTGTTGTCTTTGACATGTCGCTTTCTGTTTTTTCCTTTGGGTGTCATGTCGTTGTCATTTGCATGCCCCTTTACGTTATTTTTCCTACTGTGTTGACCTTTTCGTTGTATTTGACTGTCACTTTACTGTTATTTTCCTGTTTTGGTCCCCTGTCGTTGTCATTTGACATGTCACTTTACGTTATTTTCCTCTGTGTGTACTGTCGTTGTATTTGACTGCCCACTTTATGTTATTTTTCCTGTTGTGTGTCCCCGTCGTTGTCATTTGACTGTCATTTACTGTTATATTCCTGTTGTGTGTCACCGTCGTTTCTTTTGACATGTCCTTTATGTTTTTTCCCTGTTGTGTGTCCCCTGCGTTTCATTTGAATGTCACTTTACTGATATTCATTTTTTTGTCACTTTTCGTTGTCATTTGACATGACTTTACTGTTATTTCCTGTTGTGTGTTCCCTGTCGTCGTCATTTGCATGTCACTTTACTGTTATATTCTGTTGTGTGTCACTGTCTTTGTCATTTGCATGTCATTTAATGTATATTCCTGTTGTGTGTCACCTGTCGTTGTATTTGCATGTCACTTTACTGTTATATTCTGTTGTGTGTCACCTGTCGTTGTCATTTGAATGTCACTTTACTGTTACTTTTCTATTGGTTACTGTCGTTGTTTTTGACATGCACTTTACTGTTATATCTATTGTGTGCCCAACCTGTCTTTCATTTGACTTGTCTCGTTACTGTTATATTCTATTGTGTGTACCTGTCGTTGTAATTTGAAAAGTCACTTTACTGTTATATTCCGTTGTGTGTCACCTGTCGTTGTCATTTGACATGTCATTTACTGTTAATTCTGTTGTGTGTCCCTTTGTCGTTTCTTTGAATGTCATTTTTACTTTTATATTCCTGTTGTGTGTCACCTGTCGTTGTCATTTGACATGTCACTTTACCTGTTATTTCCTGTTGTGTGCACCTGTCGTTGTCATTTGGACATGTCACTTTACTTTTAAATTCTGTGTTGTCACCTGTCTTTGTCATTTTGTCACTGTGTACTGTTATATTTTTGTGTGTCACCTGTCGTTTGTCATTTGATGTCATTTATGTTTCATTCCTGTTGTGTGTCACCTGTGTTGTCATTTGCATGTCACTTTACTGTACTTATTGCTGTGTGGTCCACTGTCGTTTCATTTGAAATGTCACTTTACTGTTATATTCCTGTTGTGTTGTCACCTGTCGTTGTCATTTGACATGTCCTTTTGTTTATTTGTTTGTTGTACCTGTCGTTGTTATTTGACATGTCACTTTACTGTAATATCTGGTTGTATGTCACCTGTGTCGTCATTTGACATGTCACTTTACTGTTTTTCATATTGTGTGTCACCTGTCGTGTCATTTGACATGTCACTTTACTGTTTATTCCTTTGTGTGTCACCTTGCATTCATTTCTTTTTTCTGTTATATT
Organism: Conus ventricosus; assembly: GCA_018398815.1. Taxonomy (NCBI): domain Eukaryota; kingdom Metazoa; phylum Mollusca; class Gastropoda; order Neogastropoda; family Conidae; genus Conus; species Conus ventricosus. Next base: position 552 of record JAFLJL010014146.1, on the reverse strand, counting down.
CTATTGTGTGTCACTGTCGTTGTCATTTGACATGTCATTTACTGTTATTTCGTTTGTGTGTCACCTGTCGTTGTCATTTGACCTGTCACTTTCTTTAAATCCTGTTGTGTGTACCTTCGTTGTCATGTTGACATGTCACTTTTATGTTTATTTCCTGTTTTCACCTGTCGTTGTCATTTGACATGTCACTTTATGTTTACCTGTTGTGTGTCACCTGTCGTTGTCATTTGACATGTCACTTTACTGTTATATTCCTGTTGTGTGTCACCTGTCGTGTTATTTGACATTGTCACTTTCTGTTATATTCCTGTTGTGTGTCACCTGTCGTTGTCATTTGACATGTGATCTTTACTGTTATTTCCTGTTGTGTGTACCTGTCGTCGTCATTTGACATGTACTTTCTGTTATTTCTGTTGTTGTCACCTGTCGTCGTCATTTGACATGTCACTTTACTGTTATATTCCTTTGTGTGTCACTTGACGTTGTCATTTGACATGTCACTTTACTGTTATATTCCTGTTGTGTGTCACCTGTGTGTCATTTGACATGTCA
>JAFLJL010014144.1:0-11926 GCA_018398815.1 Conus ventricosus | reverse complement strand
CTGCCTTTTCATTCCAATCTATAAATAAGTCTAGCCTACAATCTAGCAATCGCCTTCCTCAGCCAATCTTCCCGAAATGATTGTGGAATTCTGGCTGGTACTGCCACTCTGGCCCACACCAAACCCAGCAAGGGTACGTCTAGCCTCCAGTCAGTCCCTTCTGTGATGGATCGCACGAGTGGCCCAGCTCCCCTTGGTCTGCGGCCGTCTCTTGCACTTCGCCAGATTACTAAACAATTTCTCCACTGCTAACGTGCTGTAGCCTTCTTCAGTTTCAGATCCTCCTCTTATCCGCTTCAAACGCTAGATCGTTGCAGAGTTTGATCTTCTTGCTGTCACCTTCCAATGCCTACTGCCAGTTGTTCCCGATCTCGCCGAGGACCAGTGTTGCTCGATGACGTTGAATGTTTAGTTTAGTTGTCAACGACAAAGGCGGTTCATTGGTCAACGGTAACATGTGACTTTACTTGGAGATATCCGCCAATAAACCATGGACGCAAGGGACGTAACAATGAACGAAACTTACGTATTTGCTAAAGACGTCACTAACGATTTTTCGTTTTATTTATTTATGAGTTTGTTCCGTGTCGGTTTGTCTTGTCATTTGTTGGTCTCTTTCGTTCGGCGGACCACTGCATCTTCATTACGTCCGTGTTAGTTTCCACCTGCAGTCGCCTCTCCTTGAAACCACCGCTTAGGACTGGATCTTTTCATCATGCTGCTGTCACGTATCGCCAAGGAAAGGCAAATGGTCTCCTTTGCTTCGTTCCAACATGGTGATGTTCTGTGTTCAGTATGGACCCCCGGAGACGAAGTGTTCCGGTGTCAGTCTGGTTCAGACTGATGCTTTCTGTTGAACGTTTTCTGAAAACACTGACCAAGGGTGAAGATTGTCCAGCCTTGAGCATGCACAATGGTGCGTCTGCAACACTGACCAAGGGAGAAAATTGTCCAGCCTTGCGCATGCACAATGGTTTGGCAGCTGCTGCGGGGCCGGGTATCCTGGTAGACCCTGTTCATTCGTGGGATAGCGTGGCCCTACACCGCTACTATTAAAAGACACAGTATCAATGGTCTACATGGGCCATTGATTCTAGAACCATACGAGTCAAATTCAGCCCCATTAACAGATGCATCTGGTTGCTTAAAATTTTACGACCTACACACTACAAGTGCTTTATTTCTTATGCCCAATCTGAGTTAAAAAAAAGCCTGGCTTGCAAGCGATATCAAGAGTTATATATATATATATATATATATATATATATATATATATAGTCCAAACCTGAAAGAATTTGTCAGTAATCAGACATCGGCGATTAACAGATGCATCTGGTTGCTTAAAATATTACGAACTACACACTACAAGTGCTTTATCTCTTATGCCCAATCTGAGTGGAAAAAAAGCATGGCTTGCAAGCGATATGAAGGGTTATATATATATATATATATATATATATAATATATATATATATATATGTGTGTGTGTGTGTGTCCAAACCAGAAAGAATTTGCCAGTAATTAAACATTGGCGAGGGGTGTCTGTGCTTCTCGGGGTGGTGTTGTGTATGCTAACCCCCTGTAAGCTTAGCAAGTTCCTATCACAGACGTGGGCATTAGCAAGTTAATGAAAGCTGTCATTGGCTAAGCCTCATTATATATGTGTGTGTGTTCTCACAGGTTCTTCGGCAAGTATTGCGTAGACCCAACTAAGCGCGAGACAGTAGTTGGGGGAAAGGAACACAAAGTAACGTCAGAGGTTTAGAGTAGCGCATGGGTTATACTTTCAATTTGTTTGTTTTTGTCCCCGGAAAATTCGATGGTGTGTACTTTACTACAGATAAAATGTTGTGTTTAATGACAACAGTATAAAACAAAGATAGTGAAAATTCTATATAACACGAAAACAGTTTCTTGGAACTTTTTGTGTAATTTGTTTTATATATGTTTTAGAAAATGAAACACACGCAAAAATTGATTACAATTCATGTTTCACAAGTATGACGTTTTCTCCAATATTTCAAATAGCCTAGGTTAAGAGTTGTTTCCCATTCAGAAGAATGTAATTTTTTTATGGACTATCATTTCAAAGTGGTTACAATATTCAAAAACACAACTGCATCAATCCTTTCTGAAATACAAATCATATGTTTGTGCGGGCTTTGTCTATCTGTTTCCTTTTTCATTTGATGTATTATCTAAACATGTGTGAAGCATCAGGCTAATTCTCTCTCTCTCTCTCTCTCTCTCTCTCTCTCTCTCTCTCTCTCTCTCTCTCTCTCTCTCTCTCTCTCACACACACACACACACACACACATAAACTAGTCGGAATAAAGTGTACGTACGTATTTTTGTCGATAGGCGATACTGCAGCATGTACTGTGTTTCTTGTGTGAGAATTAAATACCATGTGCATGATTACACACGAAATACTAAATGATCACTGACTCCTAACAGCAAGCTTTTCATTTTGTGGTTCATGAAATATAGTATATAAGTACCTTCATAAGAGCTATGTATTTCACAACACAAACTACCAACAGGGAAATACAAACGGGATTATTTGCAACACAATATTTCTATGACAACATTATGAGTCATCGTAGAGAAAGGCAAAATCTTATATTGAAAACGGTGATAATCTTTACTGCAGTAGACGACATGCACTGTCCATTAAAATTTTAAGTCAGCCTGAATGACATCGTTTATCAGGCTGACGGTTTGCACCACAAGTCCATACGAGATTTATAAATGACTGTCATTCTCATAGAGGTGTGATACTGTACGGCAGGCTACCTGGGCACACAATGTCGTCAGGTAACTACACCGCAACAGTCAGCTTTCTGAAGCAGTTGTTCCATCATTGATTAAACTCGGTGCGAAACATCGAAAGTGAGCAAGACCCATCCCCATGTCAGTACAGGTACCACCAAACGGACTGACAAGCAGAACGGTCTTATGTGGAGAGTTTTGTTGTGATAAGGTCTGTGTCCAATACGGTATGGATGATACAGATTTACTTGGATTGCAACCACATAGAATCTACATATGTGATGTGAACCACGTGAGTGAGCAACAGTAATACTTCACGGAAAAAATTTGTTATGTGTGCGCGTGCGCAACGCGCGTGTCTTTATTTACAAGATTTCCAATAAGCTTTTTATTATCCCAACCTCCATGGTTTGGAATTCAAAATGAATGCATACAATAATAGGATGAATATTGCAATGTTTGGTTCGGAAAGATTTGGTTGTTGTCCTCCAAACTTCATTGGTGTGCACATTTGTGTCAGACACAATGTTATGTTAAATACAATAAGCTCTAAACACGTGTATTGAAAATTATGTCTAACATGAACACATTTCAGGGAACATTGCTGTGCATTTTGTTTTAAAAGATGTTTTCGAGATTGAACACAAAATTGATTTAAATTACTATTTCACAACAATGATATTTTCCGTAATATTTTGGGATAGGCTAGGTTAAGAGAAGTTGCTTCCCATTCAGAAAAAAGGCTGTTTCAAAACTATCATTTCAAGGTTGTTACAATGTTTGAAGTATACATGCATCTACCATTTCTGAAATATAGAAACATAGATTTGCCAGCCGTGTCTACTTCCTACTTCGTTGCATTATGATCTAAAAATACACGAGAGCATATGGCTAAATATCTCTCTCTCTCTCTCTGTCACGAGTTTGTCACGAGGCCTACGACGTTTGACCCATCTAGGGTGGCGGAATTATTCATTTGTTTATTGTCGTTGTTGTTGTCGTGTATCCGTCCCTTGATGTGGCTTGTGGTGCGGTTGCACCTTGGTGTAGTTCAGCTCAACTTCGGTTTGTTTTCTCTCTCTCTCTCTCTTATTCCACTGCCCGTGCTATTTATCCTGTAGGTTCACGGGTGGCTGGTACCTTTCTCTCGAACTTGCTGTCTATCGGCCTCTCGCCTGTCTTTTTACCTGTCGCACGTGCTTCATTTCTTTTAGTTTGAAGTATGCTCACTCTGTGACGTAGCATGGCATGTTGGCCGCCATTGCTGAGGGAGGTTAGCTCTTCACTCGAGCGGAAGATGTCTCTGGGAGCGCCTGCTCCAGTCTTGGTTCTTCACCGTATCATCGAAAGTACAGTCAGTACTTTCAATTCCTGCAGTCGGCCTGTAGGAGAGGGACATCACTTCTTCTGTTTCCGCATCTTCGCCTCTGTCCACTCGACTGGACAGAGGGTAGAGAGAGTCGTTTGACCCGCCTTTTCGGGGTCACCCACGGGTAGCTGGTAAGCATCAGTTTCGTGGTTTGTTTGTTTTGGTTTGTTGTTGTTAGCCGGCTTATTCTTCTCTTTTGCGCAATTTTCTTTGTTTTCAAATTGTAAGAGAAATATTGTTTGAGACCTTTTCTCTGGTTAATTCAATCTTTAACCTGGCCATTCTAAAATTATATCTAAAATTCTTTCTCCTGTTTATGCATCTGGTGATGCGGTAGTCGGTGGGGATGGGAGAGAACCTGGTGATTCAGGGTTTTGAACTTGCTTGGTCTCGCTCGTCCGCCCCTGTCACATTCGCCGGACTCTTATCCTTCGGCCACCGTCTGTTTGTGTGTGCAAGGAGAACGAGTTTTATGTTCGCGAGCGTGCGTACGCATGATTTGTCGTTCGGATGCGTGGTTGGAGATTTGTGTTATTTTGAAATGTGACAATTATGCCATTGAATTATTATTTGCAATGTGGTGGCAGGTATAAAGCGATGGTCGCTGTGTTGGGTTATTTCCTAAGAAAGGCAAATGTTAAACGTGAGTGAGAGAAGGGTGAAGATAATTCATATTTGTTTTATAACCTGTTGATTTGATGCAGTCTTTTACCTGCATCGTGTGAGAAGACCCTAGTGAACATTCCTGATTCGATGGGTTTACTGTGTGCGTTTAGTAGACTTCCCCTCGCCCATCATGCGAGTGGCTGTTAAGATTTGACAGCATGGGTCAGACTGTACTGACAGCGGGGTTCCAGTACCCTTCTTCCTTCTTCCTTCTTCCTTCCTCCTTCCTTCTTCCTTCCCTCCCTTTCTCCTCTCCTCCAGCTACGTTTCCCCCCCCCCTCCCGGGGGCTTCACCTGAAGCACGGACTGGATGGTGCCACGTGCTGGTTGAGGCCACGCTCTGGCTGAGACCACGGACTGGATGGTGCCTCGTGCTGGTTGAGGCCACGCTCTGGCTGAGACCACGGACTGGATGGTGCCACGCGCTGGTCGAGGCCACGCTCTGGTCGGGACCCGCGGACTGGTAGAGGAGCCCGCCGTCTTGACTGGCCGGCCCTGACCCCCGTCCAGGACCTCCAGTAACAGCGCCACGTTTCCCCCCCCCCCCCCCCCCCCCCCCCCTCCGGGACGCCTTCACTACTGCTTGTGAGTTGAGGGTTTGTCAGCTTTGAGCGACCCCCTGCGAAAACCGACCCGGTTCGGAGCACCTAGTGCGACAGGGTGCTCCAGGAGGCTTGAAAAGAGGCAGGGGTGTGGACGCACGCCAGGGTGTTTAGAAGGGATCGATGCGGGAAATGTTTCTTTATAATTGTGTATATGTTACATGTGCTGGAATGCTGTAATTGTGATTGTGTAGAGTCGTATGGTGAAATGTTTATTTATAATCGTGCATGTTGTGGGTTTTGGAGTGCTTGACTGTGATTGTGCATGTTGTGTGCTTTGGAGTGTTTGATTGTGATCGTGCTTTGGTGTGTGTGTTGGAATGTTTATTTGCTGGTGGGGAATAAATGGGGTGTTGTATCGTAATCTTTATTGTGTGGTCTCTTGCGGGGCGTGTGAGGTCAGTCACTCCCTTCACTCCCACTAGCCCGATCCTGTCAGGGCAGACCTCCGGGGGTCGGCCCGTGACAGTTGTGGGGGCTCGTCCGGGTGTGAAGGGCTTGGCTGTCTCTCTCTCGTTTCGCGGGAGTACCCTGTTTGTTCTGTCGGGTTTTGGTATATGTTTGGTCAGTTTGTCGAGTTTGTTCGTGGTGGTTGGCTGGGTGACTTAGCGTGAAGGGAGCCTTTTGGTGGCCTGAGGGAACATCCGGCGTGACGGGGGGGGGTCGAGTCGAGACGAAGGGGAAAGTCGACCGCGTCCAGACCTCTTTCCACCGGGTTACCTCACGCAGATGCGGCTGAAAGTCTTCCCCTTCTGTTCCCGCCGGTCTGCCATTCCTGTTTTGTATTTAGCCAGTTCTTTTTTTTTTTTTTCTTACCGGGTTGTTGAGTACAGGGGTTGTATCGGACCTATGTCTCTTTTTTCCTCTCTCCGGATTCCTTTCTGCCAGCCTGTTTTTTTTTTCGGCCAGCCCCACCGCACTGTTGCTCGTGCTGTGGAGCGCGGTGTTCCCAGAGTGGGGGCAGCCGGACTTTAGTTTTTTTTTTTTTTTTTTTTGGTGGCCACCGCACTGTTGCTCGTGCTGTAGAGCGCGGGTTGCCAGAGTGGAGCAGCCGGAACTTGTCCGCACACACGCACCACACACATACACAATATACACACGCCCCTAAAATTTTTTTTTTTCTAGTGGAATTGTCTTTCCCCTGTATTTGATAACTGTAGGTATTGTTGTCATGGCGACATCGGCGCTGGTGGTATGGCGACGCCGTGCGTCGAGAAGAAGGGTATTCAAAATGTTACTGTAGTCCCTACTATTAGTACCAGTACTTCGACTACGGTAACTTCTATTATTCCGTGCTGTAGCAGGTAGTCCAGTGAGTACTTTTCTACCTCTTCGCTGGGGGGTCTTCCTGTCGAGACCCGACTGGCACTTCCGCTCGGAAGCGTCAGAGCATAGCGAAGCAATGTGGGCTTTTTGTTGGGTCGCAGAGACCCGAAAACCTTTTCCCCTCCAGGCTTCCCCTCGTAAGGGCATGCCCAGAAGACTTTCCTATGGGAAGGTCGAGACCCCAAAGGGACGGGGGCAGACGGGTCATCCTCCCCTGTCGGGAGTGGTGAACCCCGCTCAGGATATCACCTCTGTCCTTATGTTTCTGGAGCGGCAGCGTAGTGAAGAGGCTGCTAGGCAGGAAGCCCCGCGTAGGGAAGAGCGCAGGAGGAGGTTGTCAGGCAGGAAGCTCTGCGTAGGGAAGAGGCAAGGCTCCGTAGGGAAGAGCTAGATAGGATGGAGGCTCTGCGCAGAGAGGAGACTGACAGACAGGAAATTCTGCATAGGGAAGAGGCTATTCTGCGCAGAGAGGGAGGCTGCTAGACAGGAAGCACAGCGTAGGGAAGAGGCTGCCTCCCTCGGGAAGAGTTGGATCAGCGTAGAGAAGAGGCTGCCAGACAGGAGGCTCTGTGTAGGAGGAGATGGGGCAACTTCTTTCGCGGTCTCCCGCTCTGTAAGTCAGGGGTTAATCACAGGCAGGTGATAGAGTTAGAGGCCCAAAGTTAAAGCTTCCAGAGTTCAGACCTTTGTGAGGGACATTGATTTTGTTCCTGGAACATTTTGACAAGGTTGCTAGTTCATATCAATTGTCTGAGGAACAGAAGGCTATGCACCTTTTTTCTGGATTATCTGGTGCTGGGAAGGGAGTGTGTGCTCCTCTAAATGAAGGCGCGTCTTATGCAGACAATGCAGTTGGCACTGCGTAAGCGTTTCCACCTTACCCCAGAGACGTACAGGAGGAAGTTCAGGTCCCTGAAGAAGAATAATGACGAGACCTTCGTGCAGTTTGGTGATAGGGTGCGCAAACGCTAGGGTACTGGCGTCAGTTAGCTAAGTTGGAGCTGGAGGATCTGATCCTCATTGAACAGCTCACCAACACTGTGTCCCAGAGTTGAGGATCCGGATAGGCGAGACAGCACATCAGGATTTCGCGGGTGCGATTCACACCGCTGAGGTGTTTGCTGAAGCTCGCAGGGCTTATGGGCATCGCCCCGATACGGAGAGGAAGCCCTCCACAGGATTTAGTAGCAATAAGGCGCCAAACAACTGGGTAGCGGGGTGAACAAAGGGAGGGAGTTTTATCGGGGATTTCAGCGCCCCCCCACTGTGTTTTCTTTGTGGTCGTCCTGGCCACATTAGGAAAGATTGTCCTAACGCCGCTGGTAGTGTGGGGCTGGTCCTTTCCCTCGTCCTCGTGCCTCGGCTAACGTGGGTTCCATCCCAGCTTCTGGTGATTCGAGTTTCCCAGTGTTTCTCTTGTTGTTGGTTCTCCTTGGTCGACACATCAGGGATTCGGGAGCATCAACGATCTTTGTGGATAAGAATTTGGTTCCCCTGAGGCCCGGCGGGGCGCTAGTTATGATTTTGTGCGGGTTGGAGGCTGGTTTTACCTCCACCCGTCCTTCTGGTTTCTTATTCCTATCTCCACCCCTACTTCTGTGGCGAAAATATGGGCCATCGCGGTGGAGCGACCTATGTATTCCCTTTCATAGGGAATATGTCACCTTTGCGACGGACGCAGTCAGTCCGGTCTACGGATCTGCCCTACAGGCGTGTGTGGGAGTCACCACACGCGCCAAAGCTAAGAAGCAGGAACAGGAATTGCGTCCCGTTCTCCAGCCGATCTCTGACGAGGTTCTGGCCAGGGCCGATCCTGCTACCATGGTCCGTCTTCAGGCCAGGGACTTGGATGTCCAACGCCTGCGACAACTGGTAGGTCGTCCTGCTCAGTCTGCCCGACATGCCAAGGTGAGCTTCAAGCTCCACAAGGGGATCCTCTTTAGGGTTTTCACCCAGGCAGATCGTGTGGCCAAGCAGCTTGTGGTTCCCCAAAGCTTGAGAGAATCTGTTCTCCGGCAGGCCCATGATTCACCTATGGCAGGTCATATGGGCTCAAAGCGGACTCTCGAGCGGGTAAGACAAGACTTCTTTTGGCCAGGGATGAACTCACAGGTTAGGCAGTACTGCCGCAGTTGCGATGTCTGCCAGCGGACAACGCCTAAGGGTCGCTTGAAGCGTGTTCCCCTAGGGTCGGTGCGACTGGTTGGGGAGGCATTCAGCAAGGTTGGGGTTTTGACCTGGTGGGACCCATTAATCCTCCATCCGATCGCGGTCACCGCTACACTTCGGTAGTGGTAGAATCTGCGAGTCGATACCCAGAGGCTGCCCGCTTAGGACTATCGATACCCCTACTATTGCTGAAGCTCTCCGGCAGATTTGGACGCGCACTGGCGTGCCCAGGAAGAAGCACGGCCGGAAGTTTGTACTGGAGAGCGATCATCATCCTCTCCAGTGCTTGGACCGGATCCGGCCAGTCAGTCGTCGACTCATGAGTTAGGCAGTGGAACTGCAGAGTCATGCGTTCACTTTCCGTCATATCAAGGGTTCCTGTAATACGGATGCTGACTATCTTAGCCGAGCTCCGTAGTCAGCACATTGGAAAATCGGTCAGAGGGACACTTCCCCTCAACAAGGGTTATATCCCTTTTGGTCTTTGTATCAGGTGTAGTGACAGTTTTCACTTCGGTGATGTTAACGATAGTGAATCACCAGTGATTCGGATTGTTACTTTCATGGTTGGAAGGTTCGCTTAGTTGTTTGATAAATGTAGTATTATGTATTTCCCTGTATGATTCTATCGTAGAATGTTTGTATTGGATTCCTCGTACTCTGTCGAGCACAGAGAGTTGGGTTCGGTCCCATTGTTGTGAATTTGCACATGCGTCAAGGTTCAAAGGAGCACTGTATCTCAGAGAAACAGATGCTTTTAGAAGGGGGGTTTGTCACGAGTTTGTCACGAGGCCTACGACGTTTGACCCATCTAGGGTGGCGGAATTATTCATTTGTTTATTGTCGTTGTTGTTGTCGTGTATCCGTCCCTTGATGTGGCTTGTGGTGCGGTTGCACCTTGGTGTAGTTCAGCTCAACTTCGGTTTGTTTTCTCTCTCTCTCTCTTATTCCACTGCCCGTGCTATTTATCCTGTAGGTTCACGGGTGGCTGGTACCTTTCTCTCGAACTTGCTGTCTATCGGCCTCTCGCCTGTCTTTTTACCTGTCGCACGTGCTTCATTTCTTTTAGTTTGAAGTATGCTCACTCTGTGACGTAGCATGGCATGTTGGCCGCCATTGCTGAGGGAGGTTAGCTCTTCACTCGAGCGGAAGATGTCTCTGGGAGCGCCTGCTCCAGTCTTGGTTCTTCACCGTATCATCGAAAGTACAGTCAGTACTTTCAATTCCTGCAGTCGGCCTGTAGGAGAGGGACATCACTTCTTCTGTTTCCGCATCTTCGCCTCTGTCCACTCGACTGGACAGAGGGTAGAGAGAGTCGTTTGACCCGCCTTTTCGGGGTCACCCACGGGTAGCTGGTAAGCATCAGTTTCGTGGTTTGTTTGTTTTGGTTTGTTGTTGTTAGCCGGCTTATTCTTTCTTTTGCGCAATTTTCTTTTGTTTTCAAAATTGTAAGAGAAATATTGTTTGAGACCTTTTCTCTGGTTAATTCAATCTTTAACCTGGCCATTCTAAAATTATATCTAAAATTCTTTCTCCTGTTTATGCATCTGGTGATGCGGTTAGTCGGTGGGGATGGGAGAGAACCTGGTGATTCAGGGTTTGAACTTGCTTGGTCTCGCTCGTCCGCCCCTGTCACATTCGCCGGACTCTTATCCTTTGGCCACCGTCTGTTTGTGTGTGCAAGGAGAACGAGTTTTATGTTCGCGAGCGTGCGTACGCATGATTTGTTGTTCGGATGCGTGGTTGGAGATTTGTGTTATTTTGAAATGTGACAATTATGCCATTGAATTATTATTTGCAAATGTGGTGGCAGGTATAAAGCGATGGTCGCTGTGTTGGCTATTTCCTAAGAAAGGCAAATGTTAAACGTGAGTGAGAGAAGGGTGAAGATAATTCATATTTGTTTTATAACCTGTTGATTTGATGCAGTCTTTTACCTGCATCGTGTGAGAAGACCCTAGTGAACATTCCTGATTCGATGGGTTTACTGTGTGCGTTTAGTAGACTTCCCTCGCCCATCATGCGAGTGGCTGTTAAGATTTGACAGCATGGGTCAGACTGTACTGACAGCGGGGTTCCAGTACCCTTCTTCCTTTTTCCTTCTTCCTTCCTCCTTCCTTCTTCCTTCCCTCCCTTTCTCCTCTCCTCCCAGCTACGTTTCCCCCCCTCCCGGGGGCTTCACCTGAAGCACGGACTGGATGGTGCCACGTGCTGGTTGAGGCCACGCTCTGGCTGAGACCACGGACTGGATGGTGCCACGTGCTGGTTGAGGCCACGCTCTGGCTGAGACCACGGACTGGATGGTGCCACGCGCTGGTCGAGGCCACGCTCTGGTCGGGACCGCGGACTGGTAGAGGAGCCCGCCGTCTTGACTGGCCGGCCCTGACCCCCGTCCAGGACCTCCAGTAACAGCGCCACGTTCCCCCCCCCCCCCCCCCCCTCCGGGACGCGCTCTTCACTACCTGCTTGTGAGTTGAGGGGTCGGCTTTGAGCGACTCCCTGCGAGAACCGACCCGGTTCGGAGCACCTAGTGCGACAGGGTGCTCCCAGGAGGCTTGACAGAGGCAGGGGTGTGGACGCACGCCAGGGTGTTAGAAGGGATCGATGCTGGAAATGTTTCTTTATAATTGTGTATATGTTACATGTGCTGGAATGCTGTAATTGTGATTTGTACGTCGTATGGTGAAATGTTTATTTATAATCGTGCATGTTGTGGGTGTTGGAGTGCTTGACTGTGATTGTGCATGTTGTGTGCGTTGGAGTGTTTGATTGTGATCGTGCATGGTGTGTGTGTTGGAATGTTTATTTTGCTGGTGTGAATAAATGGGGTGTTGTATCGTAATCTTTATTGTGTGGTCTCTTGCGGGGCGTGTGAGGTCAGTCACTCCCTTCACTCCCACCTAGACCGATCCTGTCAGGGCAGACCTCCAGGGGTCGGTCGTGACATCCTCTCTCTCTCTCTCTCTCTCTCTCTCTCTCTCTCTCCATCCATATTTCTTGCGAGTAAACATTATTGACTGGA
>JAFLJL010014143.1:40000-58899 GCA_018398815.1 Conus ventricosus | reverse complement strand
GATGTAGGAGGTTTTTATAACCCCAAATCTTTGGGACTTCAGCAATTTAACCATTGCAGTAGATGGATTCATACGGCTTCCAAGTCAGACTTGTAAACCCTCTAACTAGATATTTAAATCCCCAATAAATAATGATAGAGTGCCATCAGCATGGTCATCTCACCTATGTTGTTTTTCAGAATCAGTTAATTTTGCCGTTTACTGCGCAACTACTGGCTGCGGTGTTTCATATGCAAACCATTTAACCACCCAATCTTTTAGTAAGGTCAGTATATAACTTTCATGTTTATTACCAGTACAGGCGAATACTAACTGAACTACAAGTAGTCCTCCCTAACGACAACGTGTTTAATCCATTTAAAAGCCCAATGGACAATAATGCATATGAAAGAATCTGCAACGAATTTAACATTAATCCTTCAACTGATTTTAAACAAAAGTTAGACCGCAATCATGGGTTAGGCACATTGTATTTGTGGGGCACAAAAAGAGAATATACTTATGACTACTGGCCTGGCCACACCTCTTTTCAACAGACAAACAAGTTCGATTGGGATCCATAGAACAAAAACACCTGAATGCCTGGACAACATTTATCTTAGATGAAAGTGAAGGTCTAACAATGCCAGGCGTGCAAAGACTTAATGACTCCATAGGACATACGTTTTGGTGTGTATTAGGAGCGCAAGCACAGACCAAGTCTAGCATAGTTGATCAGTCTACAGGCTTTGATGCCAGAAAACAATTTTTAGCAATTTAGAAGTGCTATTAACTCTGCTGTTGATTTGCCTGCCAGCATACAAAGGTATCAAGACGTTCTTGCACATGCTAGGTCAAAGGTTGACTTTGTTGTGGCCATGGATTATACATGCTACCCTTGACCTTAGACTACAGATTGGCATAATACAGAATTATAATAACGAAATCCTCATAGCTGGAGACGACCAAGACTTAGGGCACAATTAATACTTAAACACAATGACCCCGCTCCATCCATTTTAAAGAAAGTACCTACCCCTGAAGAAAGCGATCCACCACCAGTTATAAGCGCCCCACAGCCAGGGAAAACAGCCCGAGAAGCACACCGCCTGTTGATTTGCCTCACAGCTGACAGTCACACTAGCGAAAAGACAGCCTCGTTGTGTTTTTAACTTTTACTGGATTAGCTATTACTTTATTTCACTAAAAATTAATCCAACAGCTAGCACTCCTAACGTCCACAGATGGTCAGCCTATAACCAGCAACTTTGCCTATAGTAGACAAAATCCAACTAACAACACTACTATTATGCCAGGCAGAGCATCAAGCGCTTTGGCAGCTAACTTCTTTAATAGGTTTGCTAGATGATGCAATTGTTTTCTAATCCAACTTTTACCAGGCTGAGGTGTTGGAGGAGCTACTGGCCCTGTTGGCGCACTGCGGTTAAAGCATAAACGGCGTTAGAGATAGCAAACCCAACTGCCGTTAATATGTTCACTACTGTATTCCCTCTTCTCTAAACAGAATCCATATTCTTTCAGCCAGCGTGTGTTTACATGAAGTATTCTGTTTATAGTTTCTTTGACACCTAGTTGTTGAGAATTCTAGATTTCCTCTGAGAATAGAAATCACGCTTAAACTGCCCTTCCCTTTCGCCCATTAACTCTGTATATTCTGCTGTATTCTAGCTTTTCCTTCTTGCCTAAATTTGTTATCAGGACAAGCTTCTTTTTTTCTTCTTCTATCTTCTCTTCTAGCTTACTAGTTTTGCTGTGCTGAGCATTAGTTCTTCTCTTATTGTCGTAAAGCGCTCTTGAGGACCACGGAGGTCACGCATAGGCAATGGAGGATCATCAATTGTTGCTATGTTTTTTCTGATGTCGCCTCACTTAAGCTCGTTTCAATTTCTGGCTATTAGTTCATCTGCTGTTTGATTTAAATCTTGAGAGGTATGGTTTTTGTATTTTAGATTGTGATGGCAGCCCGCTCCAAGTTCTGTACATGACGAACGGCTTTCGGCTCTAAGTTCTAAAAGTTTCATTGTTCTGCCTTAGGCAATAGGGATTTTTCCGCCTTATTGAGCTTAGTTCTAAAAACTTGTTTGGGTTTTGCGTTGAAGTAAACCTTCCGCGCGCTCTCCAGCACCAGTTTTATATATACAAAAGCCGCCATTCTTCCTCTAAATCGTAGGATCAAGCAACGCCTGGCAGCCTCTGTCCTAAGCTTCTATAGAATGATTGAATTCTTTTGCAATAGTTCTTGACGTTGTCTAGGGAGTAAAGAACCGCTCCTTAAGCTCTTTCTTGCAAGTAAGGCCCCAGTTCTGTTTCATTTTCTTCTTCAACAGGATCAATCGGATCAAAATCTTCATCCATATTTTTTATTTATATTCTTTTTTGTTTTATAAAAATGAACTCATACGGTTGTGCCTCGATCCATACAGAAAAGAGACGGAAACCCCACGGCGTAAAAGGTATAAGGCGACTGTAATTATGTAAATATCATCAACAGATTGAGCCGGACAAACTTTAAATAGTTAAGTTTCCTGCTCTTGCGCCGATGATGTTATAATGCCCAGGCACCGCCAAACTATCATTCAAAATAGATATTACAATCGGCAGCCCTAATGCTACTGTTCGTTGCTAATTTAGGCAGAGCTATCGTTAAACACATAGCAATCAAACTAGAGGGCAGAGAGTCTTTTTACTAGGCGAGGCCGACCATTTTTGCCCTCTATTTCTGATCTATGGCTGCTAAAAAAGAAAGAAATGAGAAAGTTTCAGGAATACCAAAGCTCAAAGGCCCAAGCACGGCTTAATGCGGGGGATGCAAAGCATATGTTAAAGATGAGGCAGTAGCAGAAGCATTTGGCAACAGATTCTGATCCCTCTAGATTTTGAGTTGATAACGACGCATATGCCATAATTACCAAGGCGCACTGAAAGAAAAACTTACTTATCATCTAACATTTCATCTAGCGGTTCTGTCGTTCTATCTGATGATCCTTTTAGCTAAATACACAGTACCAGTGAACATCTCTCTTGAGTTTGATGTTGTTACTAACCTGGCACTGGCCAGACCAATCTTTAACCCAGTATTAAAAGTAAAACGGTTATTTATTATGAAAAACGTTATGCACGCCATTACTGAAAATAGAAACAAGCGAGACACTCTCTGGAACATAATCTAAATTCAGTCTCTGAAGTCTTTAAAAGAATTATGTTCTTGTTTACTGAAGGAAACAACTCCTTTTCAGGAGAATCAGAAGCGTTATATAATCAAAAATTGAGAAGGTTGACTGTTTAATAAATGGCAAGTTCTGTCAGTTGTATTCGGGGCGTGGATTTTACCTCACCAACACTTTGATGAAATAAGAAAAGTTGTTTGCTGGATGTAGGCAAAGGGATCCTGCAGTTTGATCGCGTATGTAAAAAACTTCGCCTTTTGATGACAGCCTCGAAGACTTACTTTAATATTCAAATATGGACTGTGCTGGAATTTAGATTACATTTGACAACAGGTTGTTTGGAAGTGGAGAAGGATAGGACTACAGATGGCATAAAAAATAAATATCCCAAGAATGCAGACGGAACGGCCCAAAAAAAATGCACATTTTATGGTTTGTGTGCTCAGGTTAAACATTTAGCAAGGAAAAACAGGCTAAAAAATGTGCTTATTAAAATGCAGAAGAAATATTCTATAAAAACAGATGGCTAACTTGAAGTTTCTTCCTAAAGATTCGCACTGTTCTCTTATACTGCGGGATTACTGGGTGTGGGAAACCTGTCTTCGTACTTGATTGTTACAAACAAATTTACAGGTTTCATTACGAGGCACCTTGTTATATTCTGCACAAACCATTAAGCAACAAGTCTTACAAGAAAGGAAGTTTATTTGGACAGACGCAGATATATTTTTTAGATGATCCTAGCGACAAACTGGGCGACTGTTTAGTACATTACTATAAAAAACCATTTGCGGGAATGAAACAATCGTTTATTTTTGATGACTGCATTTCAGTGAACGAGACATTGTTAAAAAAGAAAAGCTCTCTCAAAGCTAGCCTTTAGTGACGTCAACGCCCTAGTTTTCTGTGTGGCTCTTAACTCAAAAATATAATGCTGTTTTTAATAGACTTTCGTGCAGTTAAATCCAGTTGTAATTATTTTACACTAGGACAACAGATAGTTTTGAAGAATGTTTAAGTGAAAAATTATATAATAAGGGACAAAGATGGCTAACCCAAAATTAACAGGAGCAGTTAGAAAGATCTAAGCATGCTAAGCTATGCTTCCGGACTTGACCCCCCAGTTCAATAACGTTTGTTTATTGTAGATTGTTTATTATTGAGTGCTTATCACAATTTGTTATAATTCATTTTAATTTTATAAAAAGAATGTCTCGTGGGCCAGACTCAACAGCGCGTACGCTTCCAAATGCACTGGCAGTAGAGCTAAAAAGACCTAGCAGACACAACAGAGTTTGATCTAATAGGAGTGCAGGAATGTTTATGGCTTTGAGTACACAGATGATGGGGGGTTACAAACGAAACAAGCAATTGAAGACAAAAAAACTACAAGCAATATCCTACCTCAGAAGATGATAAGAAATTTAAGGGCAAACGATTTTGGCAACACGAATACAAACTTTATAAAAGAGAGAATGCTTGGATTGTTACTTCCTGAAATTGCTTGGAATTTAAATGTTTGAACTACGAAACCCTAATGTATACTATGATAAGAAAAAACCAATTTTTAGAAAGGCTTTGAATGAAGGGCCCCTTCTTGTTAGCCTGGTTCCAGGAACAACAACAGAAAAAACAGATTGAAATAGCTTGGCAGGGTTCTGAATTAATGCTACAGAGAAAGAAGTCCGTTAGCTGATGTGGCGCCACTCGTCGGCTTAGAATTTACTCAAAAATAGAATCACTACTAGGCAATGACGATGCTTTTTTTTATTAGTTATTTTTTTTTTTTTTTGCGCTTATTTATTACTCCGCAGGGAGGCGATCCTAGTTTGCCAGAACATTTACGCTAATCGCGGCATACAAATAAAGGCTGAAAACTTGGATGCTCTCTTAAGTTCGGTATTGCAATTACTAAAAACGAGGCAAAAAATAAACACCCATGTATCATTCTGACAAGGTTACTGTGATGGTGACAAAGGACAATAACAAGTACTCGACCTTTTTCTCATTAAAAGTATGTTGATTTTATGCGTTTTACTCTGTTGTTGAAGTGCTGCCAGGAGATTACTAAGAAGATATTAACAAGAATAATAATAAAAAATAATCTTATTTATCAATGGAGGTTCAACAGATTTAGGATAAAGCAAATAACTGACACTTCAAAAGGACCTAGAAGCGACTTGGTATAAGTATGAGATACCAGAAAGAAATATGCTTAAGCTTTACAATACTCTTTCTTATGTAATTACTGGATCATCAGCTGTAGCTAGCGTAAGTGCTGGGTCTGGCATTAGCTGTTTTAGCTACTGGGGTTGGGCCGCCCAGCCTCTTTCGCATTAGGTGGTCTCGGGATAGGGTTAGGCGCCATGTCTATGGTTGTAAGTGCTGTTTTAAAAAATTAACTCCTAAAATTACAAAAGCACACCGCCTTGTAGCCCTAGCATCAGCAAAAAACTGTGCTCATTAATATTAAGAATAAGCAAAATCATTACAGCGATGAAAACATTAGGACGAAGAATTTCAGAACTTATGGCTGAAGGTGAGGATTCTCGGCGGCAAAGATTGAAACTTCAAAAGGTGTGGAGTGAGAAAGTACGTTTACTTCAGTCAGGTAGATTACTGATTGCCCATAAACAGAACATTGAAAAACCAAACTCATGAAATTACATAAATTTACTTTTTATATTTTTTTTTTATTTATTTTACTCGGTTAAACCCCAAACTAGACGCAAAAAAATAAGTTTAACAAATAAATCGATTAACACTAAATAAATACTATTTTTTTGTTAACTCCCTGTGTTTGGTGGGACAACTTGCACTCTTCGCGAACAAGGATCTTATAGGGGGGCCTTTTAGGGACGCAGTTAGCACCGCTAGAAGAGAGTATCTCTTAAATAATATACGGGAGGGTCTGTTTTCCATTAATTCGCTCAAATTCATACCACATCTACGCTCCATATAGGATCTGTAGCTCTAATTCTAACATCGCTTCTGCCTTCCAGGAGCATACAAAGTATTTACTTTTAGTCCCAACGGCAAGAGTTTTGTTTCGCTTGATCGTCTTCAGTAATGTAATTTTTTTTAATTTGATCGCGTTTACTGGCTTCAGGCCCTGTCGCTTTTAAATTCATTCATTGTTCATGCGCGTAAGTTCAGGCAATCTCCTAAACCATTCTGTGTTGCGCTCTCTGTACTTCATAGTGTACTTTGTAGCGTACTTGTAGTGTCATAATTTCTCGTGATATTGATAGGTAAAACAGGCGTTCAGCTAAATTCTTATTAAAGTTTCTACTAGGGCTGTGATCCGCTGGTTGCCTGGGATCCCTCTCTTACTGTACATGATGTGTTAACAACAGCTGGTTTACAGAGCCTTTAAACCTCTTTTCATCAATCAGCTGGATCAGCCTAGATACTTTAATGGCCCTCGGCTGTATATTGTTGTATTGCCAACAGCCACAGCCGTTGAGCTTTTATCGTTAAGGCTCGGCATCTTTGTAATTGAAGATCCATGTCAACAACAGTCAGAGCAACTTAAACTTTTTTCTTCTACCTTTATCATGTGGCAGATACAGGGCAGTCATTCTGGGGGGTGTCTTTGGAACTGAGTTAAAAATTAGGCTTTTATTCTTTTGGGAGCAGGCCACATATATTTGCCAAATTGCCTGTTTGAAAGCCCGTCTTTCGCATCTAATTAAGACACTCTTGCAGCTTTACTCAGTTTTTCAATAGCAGTCTTTCCTTTCCAATAACCTTTAGGAGAATAAATATTTTGTACTCGTTGTGTCCATAAGAAGGACTGTATTTTAATTCTATTTTAATTATTTTAGGTTGTTTGTGCAAGACTTTAGATGCCCCATAGCACCCACAATAAAACCAATTTCTGCTATTTTCTGATCTTCTGATGGCTTCATAAAGTCAGACAAGTTCTGGCGGTGGCGTTGTTAGAAACTTCTGTCCTGTCACTAAGTAATACTCATTCATTGCTCATCAATCGTCTGTATTTGTGTGCTCTGCATGGCCTGTTCCCTTAATTTTTTAATAAAGTCTAAGTGAGCAATTCGTCTTTTCTCGTAAGCGTCTCTGCCTTGGCTAAATCTTCAATTGCCTTGTTATGGCGTTCTTTTCTTCATCAGACGCAATTTACTAAAAACATATAATTGCTTCCAGAGAAGCCAAGGGCATTAAAACAATAGTCCTCCTACCATCAAAAACTACTCCCCCATCTTTTATAAAATTATTTTCTTATAAATTCATCTTTCTATGACTAACATTTTTGGGATAATTCCCATGTGTAACAAGAACGTCTTTTGACGCAATCCCGGCAGTAATTACAACTATAACCTTAACAATGTCCTCAATGTCTAACCTTACTAAAATCCGCCGGCTTCATTTTAAAATGTTTTTTGCAAACCCCGCTATAGCTATACTTAGGCCGTAAATTACGGCAGAGTGGTAAATGTATTGATGATCTTTTTTTCACTCATCTTTTTATTAACTAAAAAAATAATTAAAATAATATAATACGAAAGACTGTCTATGAGCTTTTTAATCAGGAAAACTTTTGTTGTTAAAAGCTAAAAATTAAAGTGCAGCTAGTTTTGGCGCATCTTTATCTTTCCATGTTGGGTGGTTTTATCCTAACAACCATTTTGCAAGGGTTGCATAGACTATAACGCAACGATAGGCATGCATTATTAACACGCGTTAATACTCTTGGTTTTAAAAAATGTATTATATTATTTTTTTTATTGTTTAAAAATGGATTGTGACGAATATTAACGTGTGAGGAGCAAAGCAGACCACTCAGAGACCATGCATACAAGAAAGCTTTTATATTCTTGGCTGGCGTGTGTGAAACCAACTAGACAGTATATCGGTGTTGAACTCAGTCTGACCAAATCCAACAACTGCCTCCATCAGAGTTGAGACTATACGTGTATGTCTCCGTCCCGACGTGAACCCCCATGGTACGATCCGAGGTCCCCCCCCCCCCCCCCCCCCCCCCCCCCCCCCCCCCCCCCCCCCCCCCCCCCCCCCCCCCCCCCCCCCCCCCCCCCCCCCCCCCCCCCCCCCCCCCCCCCCCCCCCCCCCCCCCCCCCCCCCCCTCCCCCCCCCCCCCCCCCCCCCCCCCCCCCCCTCCCCCCGCCCCCCCCCCCCCCCCCCCCCCCCCCCCCCCCCCCCCCCCCCCCCCCCCCCTGACCCATGATTAGTTTATATGCGAAGTTAGTAAAGTATGTTGCGCCAGTTGATCAGAAGAAGATTTAAAATATGACTTATCACAAGACCCAGTTTTAAAACAAGTCCCTAGAAAACTCTTGCATGTGGACATGTATTAAGATTTGGAACCATGTTATGCCCATTCATCATGGTATTAATTACTTTTAATCATATGTAATTTTGATCTATTAAATTTAATCGCAATAAAAAAAATGAGCGATCAGGAGAAGAGACGCCACAGGACAGTCGGCAAAAACCCTCCGCAGAGCAGAATGTTACCACAGGAAATGTGCCGCAAGTGAGTAATGTTACTATAGTCTAAAGTCCAGGACATGTTAGCCGGGCGTTAAAAAGCTGCATGGAACAGGACTGCAAAAAGCAAACCAATCAGCAAAACAAAAATTATTAGATAGTAATTACAAACATCGCCGCCGCAACAGCCCAACTAACAACAAACATCACAATCAAACGATAAGACGTATCATATTGTATTGGGAGCTGCTGTTGTTGCTGGGGGTGGGTTTTTAGCATACAAAATACCTAACGCCATACCTAACAACAAAGCCACAAGCCCCACAGTAAAAGAAGAAGAGCCGCCTTTGCAAACAAAGTACAGCCTCCTGCAGTAGACCCATTTTCTCTGTAATAGTTTTTTA
The DNA here is from genome assembly GCA_018398815.1 of Conus ventricosus. Taxonomy (NCBI): domain Eukaryota; kingdom Metazoa; phylum Mollusca; class Gastropoda; order Neogastropoda; family Conidae; genus Conus; species Conus ventricosus. Next base: position 49,859 of record JAFLJL010014143.1, on the reverse strand, counting down.
AGAAAACTATTAATAAAGTACCAGTTAAGAACTAGATACGTACAAGTTAAGTAGTTAGCAAAAGTACTTTTTAAGTTAAGTGCAAGTAAATTACAAGTAAAGTACAAAAAACTAAGTTCTAGTTTTAAGGACTTGTTAGGTTCTTAAAATAAGTTCTTGTTCAGTTCTTAAGTAAGTTCTTGGTAGGCTCTTACGTTAAGTACAGGCCAAGTTTGTCAAGTTAATCTTTTAAAGTTCTCAATGCCCTACAGCATATGAGAACTCTGGACTGACGTAAGTTCTCTTGTTTTGTTAGAGGACGAGTGATTTCTTGTTACAGCAGTTGTGTTTATGATGAAGAGTAGAGCGAAGATTTAACATTTGTGTGATAAAATACTTTGTTTCAAAGGAGCTTGCTTGTAGTTATCGTGAGTTATGTTTTTTTGACAACTTCTTTACTTATGCTTTAGCCTTTTTCATTACAGAAGTCTGGCTGGCAACGCTATACCTTCTTTGACTCAAAACCCACATATGATTTGATAACTGTCCCATTTAAGTTCATCCTTCATCTTTCCAATCACTTTTTGGTTACGTTGAATGTAAATGGCTGTCTTTTGGTATCGTCACATGTGTCGTACCACCCTCAGTTCCTTAGCCACTTCTGTTTCTAAATCCTTATAGAAGTCTTCTTGGGAAGTCTAGAATAAACTCTCGGTGTCTGTGTAAAGTACTCTTGCGTCTGGGTACCGCGGTTAAAGTAGTCATTACTAAAATTCTAACATTAATAACTTTGACATCTCTAATACGGTAAATCGATAACACCGGCTTGTCTAACTTAACATCCTTTTTCTTCAACATAATGCCAACAGGTGTCGTTAAATCTTCTAAAATCTGGATAGTTGGGTTTGGAGGCAAACTTAAATGCTTGGTCTTCTTTTGTAACTAAATTACATCTTTGCGATTGTGTTACGTTCTCCATGGTTTTGCCAAAACAGCTGTTGTTCATCAGTTTAAAGGAAGTCTTTTTCTGAAGCATCAGTGGCTTGGGTTCTAAGATCTGTATTCTTCTTGATGTATGCCTCATAAAAGGCTCTTGTTCAAAAAGCATTGATTCTATGAACAAGCTGTCAACTTTAGGTCCATGCTTTAGTAAATGTATGAGCTGTAATGGCACAATATTTAGTTTTGCTAAGATTGGGACAAGTTTAGGCGGTTCGATAGGACTCAATCTTTAATCTTATCAGCGGCTAGGGATAATCTTGAGGAGTCGTGTAGTTTATAAGGATAATCTAAATCTTACTTTCCAAGATTGTCCTATTGGATTCATCAGGCGTAAGCGTGACAACATGCCTAAACACAGTATTAACATTATGAGGTCTTTTATCATTGTAAAGTCTCTCAGTGGAAGCGGATGACTCATGGCCCATCCATACGATTGTTAGCGTCTAAGTACTTAGATAGTTGGTGGTTTAGTTTGGTCAAAATCGTCTAATTATGTTGTTGGCTTTACCTAAGGATGTGGGCCATGCTAATGCCTCCCCCCAGCCCATTTTAATCTCTGAAGTGTGGGAGTCAGAAAAATTAAAAATCAATCTGGTGTTTTGTAGACTTTAAGAAAAAAACGTCCCAAAATAGCCAGGCGCGGAGATGTAATGTGAGGAGTCTAAGTTGTAAATTTTCATGCATGAGATCTGTAATTCTGAAAAAAGCTGCCCAAAAAACAACGTCAGCCAAAATACTGATCGTGATAATCGCCCTTGTTTGACGTGTTTCTACCCGGCTTTTGTGCGTTTCATGTCGGCTCAGTTATGTTTTGCCTCTAAGATAGAAAAAAAAGCACCTTTAGGAGGAAGCGGTTTCTCAAACCTATCCCCGGTTCATGTATTCATAAGAGTAAATCCTTTACGATAAGATGGATCAAAGTTTGTTTAGTGATTGGGGAAAATTTTTTGTGGATCCCCGTAACTTATCTAAATGGCTCAGTGTTGGGTGGTCATAAAAGGATAAAGAGTCAAGAGTGAAAGTATATACTTTTTGAAGACTGTGAAATGAGGTAACCCTTTTATTCAGATGTCATGCTTGCATGATAAATGAGAATCGTCCCCGTAGATTATGAAAGAAGATAGGCGTTCCATGTCTTAGGGTAAAACTTAAATTAAAAAGTTTACAAGTTGTGCCCCCGCCCTCTAAACTTTCCAGTAATGTGATCGTGGTCTTTACTGCGGCCTAAAATTTCTTTATTGAAAAACCCAACAGGGTTGTAGGATAAAAAAACTTTCTTGGGCCAGGGTTCAAAAACAATGTCTAAAAGTTTTTTGGTTAGAGCAGTATTGGGGGAATTTGTTTCATTGATCTAAAAATTGTAGTTGGTTGGCGGCCTCTGTAAATCTTTGGGCTTGTGTTTTTTTTACGTTTTGCCTAAAAACCCTAAATAGCTATGGAAGAAAAGGGGTTTTTTTTTTCGATTTGGGCCGAGACTTTGGCAAGAGAAAAAATGGATTAAAATGGGCCCTTTTTTGATTTTGGTTTTTTTAAAAAGCCCCCCCTTTTTTAGGGGGGGGTTGGTTTCCGTCTCAAACTTTTAAAATGAGTTTTGTGGCAGTGCTTTATAGTTGGTATTCAACCCAAAAACCCCTTCTAAAAAAGCCCCTTTTTTTATTTTTGCTTGATGTATATTCTAACGTTGCTTATTGTTCTGTTTAAATAAAAATTGATCTTAGGGGCGTCTGCAAACAGGATCAAGTTACTGTTTTTTAAAGGGTTCGCCTAAAGTAGGGGCGTTGGGGGAAAAAAACCTTAGAGGACTAGATCAGCTTCTACGACTGTGTATCGTTTCCCGGGGATTGGTTTGTTTTGCTCTTTAAACTGAGATATGCTTTCTATGCTTATGGAAAGTTTTTGTTTCAAAAATTTGTCTTGTTATATTTGGTATAATTAGAAAACCCTTTTTGCGTTCTTTATAACAGGATGTAAATGCGCTTTTAAAAACCACATAAAAACTGTTGTCAGGATTTTTTTTTGTTTAAGATGCTGTTTTAAAAAAAAACTCTTTTGGGAGAGGAAGGTAAGGGAAATTCCAAAATTTTGGATAGAAAATTTGTTTGTCTAATTTGATTTCAAGGCCCGTTCCTTCAGACACCCAGAACCCTTTTAAATTTGCTTTTCATTGATGGTTTTAAAAATGGTAAGCATGTAGTCACCCATTAGAGTTTAAGTCGTGATAGCTAAATTACATCTTTCTGTTTAGCTGAAACCCCAGACTTCCATTTACTATCGTCAGTTGTTATATATCAATCAGAACGGCCAAAACATTTTACTGGTGGTTCCGTTCGGACGAGACTCTGGGGGATTTTAAGAAATAGCATGGGCACACTTTCAGAAACGTTTGTGGGGTTAATGATGTCCATGTCTACTTCGTTAAACATATTGATTAATTGTTGTCAACTACCTCACCAGTGCGGCTGGGCTGGCAGTAATTTCAAACTCAGACGTGTTTGTGAGGCTCATTTTTAACTCAAAATATTTAAGTAGATTAAAAAAATAAATGTATATACAAGTAAATAAAATACGCTTTTTAGTCTTCGCCCACGATTGCAGCACTTCAAGACCGTTAACCTTACAATAAACGTACGCTAATATTTTAGCTTTTTCTGATTCACTACAGTCAATGTTCATCACTTAGGTTGGCTTCTTTAAATAGTTCATATGATTTTTATTATATTGTTTACATCTTCTCAAACCCAGATCACTAAAATCAATGTTTAACGCTTTCATTGTCTCGTTTAAATAGTTCAATTACAATTCTTTAAATCAGATTCATGAGTTTGGCAGCCATTTTTTAATATAAAATAAATAAAAAATAATTGTAAGTCAACTGTTATATATAGTCTTTTCTAATTCGTAAAACCCTAATATTTATTAAAGCAAAATAGTTACCCCTGAAGGACAAGTAGAACAGTCAGGTTTAACATCTTGAGAAGCCATATAATCGACTAATATGGCGAACATTTTATGGCTTGGTTGGGGCCAATACTCTTGTATTTCACTGATGGCCTTCTTCACGTTTGTTTGTCTATTTATGTGAATAAAAGATCAGTAATTGATGTTTCAAACCTGTCTTAGCCTATCTCTTTGACCTTCATTTAACGTGTTATTAATAAGCTTTCTAACTTCTTCGGGCTTCATTTTAAACAAAAATAAAATTATAAATTTAAAAACATTAATTAATCGTTTCGTCTCTCCCTCCATTCACACCCACATCACTCTCCCTTATTCCACTCCCTCATCTCGTCTGTCTTCTGTCGAGAACCTTCTTAGTCTGTCTTCTGTCTCTGCCTCCCCCTCTCACCCACACAAAAAACACCACACTAACAACAAACAACTGGCGACACACACACAAACAAAACACCACACAATAAGATAGGGAGGTGCCTGCAGGGGAGGTGTGAAGGGGGGCTTTTTGTGGGCTGCGCCTTGAATGATTGTAAATTCTAAAACAGCGCTAAAAGCCTTATCCGAGTCCTGATCATAATCAAGGATCTGTTTAAGTTCTCTCAGCGGCCATCTGAGCCAGCCTTTAAGCAGGTGGAATAGGTAGCAGAACAATAGGTGAAACGTTGAACAGCCAAACCACAAAACAGAAAAGTCATTTCATTATACACAAAGTCAGGAGTGCGAATGTCAGCAAGTAGGCCACCGTTCAAGCGAAACGTGAACGGTTCTATTTTGAGGCTGTGCTTCGGCGGTTGCCTACCGCCGTTAACGATACTGGGATTGCTGGAGCCCGCTTTGTGACTTGTTATGTGCGGTGTCTCGTTTCCAGTATTGTGCAATTTCGGGCACTTGCAGCATGGCCTTAACAGTTTTATTCAGCTTGTCAAAAATGAAACGAAAAGGGAAGGACCTACAGCATAAGACTGTGTATCAAAAGAAACATTGCAACGGCACGTAATTTTCGTGCAGTGAACATCTGAATACCGTTTTGCTTTCCACCAAAAAGCCCAAAGTTTCCTTCGTTCCCCTTCTTTCCTTTCATTTTTCCTTGCCATTGTTTACACAAAATCAAGAACGTTACCAAACTGAATGTAAATTAACAAGGACGTGCGTCTTTGTCCTCAAATTTCTATCCTTTTTGTAGTCTTTCTACACGAGCCTGCCACACACAACCCGCTCCCGCTAGCGCTCAAGTCAAAAATGACCGACTAGCGAGGGAGTTTACGATCCATCAACTAAAAAGACGTCATACCCCCTTCTGATTGGCTGGCGTGCCATCGGGGGCGCGATAAATACTAATTTGTCGGCATTGCCAGGGGTATTGCTAACACCCCTGCAGTGTGGGCGGCCAGCCCCATTAACAAAGATGTGGGCGTATTTGCAATTTATCGATTTGCGGTGTCGCGTTAACGGCGGCGACCAGTTTGTAGTAAAAACTGTTAAGCCATATACGCTTTAGTTTTCATTTTATTGTCTGTAGAGAATGTGAATATGTTTGTTCACGATTCGCCCATGTTATTCTGCCCGGAAACCCCGTTTCAATATACTAATTTAGTGTCATAATTTAGAGGTTTTGGACATGTTAATTTTTTTGTGAAAAGGTGTTAAATTTTGGCCAAAAACTAATATGTAGATGGACGCGATTTGTTGTGAAAAAGGGGGTTTCAGGCGAATAAGATAGGTGAGCTAGAACCCGCATACTTTTCATTCTCATCCTTCGCTGTGACTAAGGATTGGGGCCACACGGAAGGGGGCGGGGGTGGGGGTGGGGGGGCAGGGCCTGAAGGGGAAGTGGGTGAGATGCTTCACGTGGGACCTGAGGACAAGGTCCAGGGACTGTTATCACACACAGCAGAGGGGGTGGAGGTGGGGTGGGGGGGGAGGGCCTGAAGGAGGAAGGGGGTGAGAGCTCACAGTGGGACCTGAGGACCAAGATCAGGACTGTTATCACACAGAGGGGGTGGAGGTGGGGGGGGGGGCTGAAGGAGGAAGGGATGAGGCGCTCACAGTGGGACCTGAGGACCAAGGTCAGGACTGTTATCATCACACAGAGGGGGTGGAAGTGGGGTGGGGGGGGGAGGGCCTGAAGGAGGAAGGGGGTGAGATGCTCACAGTGGGACCTGAGGACCACGATCAGGACTGTTATCGCACAGAGGGGGTGGAGGTGGGGGGGGGGGCTGAAGGAGGAAGGGATGAGGTGCTCACAGTGGGACTGAGGACAAGGTCAGGACTGTTATCATCACACACAGGGGGTGGAGGTGGGGTGGGGGGGGGGGAGGGCCTGAAGGAGGAAGGGGTGAGATGCTCACATGGGACCTGAGGACCAAGATCAGGACTGTTATCACACGAGGGGGTGGAGGTGGGGGGGGGGGGGGCTGAAGGAGGAAGGGGTGAGGTGCTCACAGTGGGACCTGAGGACCAAGGTCAGGACTGTTATCATCACAGGGGGGGGGGGGGGGGGGGGGGGGGGGGGGGGGGGGGGGGGGGGGGAAGGACCTGAAGGAGGAAGGGGGTGAGATGCTCACAGTGGGACCTGAGGACCAAGGTCAGGACTGCGGCCGCCCCCAGCAGCAGCAACCTTCCCAGCGTCTTTGCTTCAACACCCGCCTGCAACACACACACACCACACACACACACACACACACACACACAACACACAACACACACACGCACACACGTGCACGCAAGTGCAGGTACGCATGTGCGCAGCGCGCCACACACACACACACACACACACACACACACCACACACACACACACAACACACCACCACACGCACACACATATAGTTCGTATACTTCGCAGATACATGCACACACACACGTACACAAACGCACGCACACGTCTAGCTCACCTCTCTCTCTCTCTTCTCTCTCTCTCTCTCTCTCTCTCCTCTCTCTCTCTCTCTCTCTCTCTTTCTCTCTCTCAAATCATCTGATATGGATATTGATGATCAGAGTATTCAAAACACCCGCCTGCTGCACACACACACACACACACACACACACACACAAAACCACACACACACACACACACACACCCCAAACATACACACACACAACACACACACACACACACACACACACACACACACACACATAAGCACGCATGTGCGCGCGCGCACACACAAAACACACACACACACACACACACACAAAACGCACGCACGCACGCACGCACGCACGCACGCACGCACGCACGCGCGTGCGCGCACGCACGCACGCACGCACGCATGCACGCACGCACGCACATAGAAGATGATGTGACACTGGTGATAGCGGCCTGATCACTGAGGGGAAGCCACACCCAGTCAGGGTCAGGTGTCCATCACTCCAGTGATCACTGAGGGGAAGCCACACCCAGTCAGGGTCAGGTGTCCATCACTCCAGTAATCACTGAGGGGAAGCCACACCAGTCAGGGTCAGGTGTCCATCACTTCCAGTGATCACTGAGGGGAAGCCACACCAAGTCAGGGTCGGGTGTCCATCACTCCAGTAATCACTGAGGGGAAGCCACACCCAGTCAGGTCAGGTGTCCATCACTCCAGTAATCACTGAGGGAAGCCACACCCAGTCAGGGTCAGGTGTCCATCACTCCAGTGATCACTGAGGGGAAGCCACACCCAGTCAGGGTCAGGTGGCCATCACTCCAGTGATCACTGAGGGGAAGCCACACCCAGTCAGGGTCAGGTGGCCATCACTCCAGTGATCACTGAGGGGAAGCCACACCCAGTCAGGGTCAGGTGGCCATCACTCCAGTGATCACTGAGGGGAAGCCACACCCAGTCAGGGTCAGGTGGCCATCACTCCAGTGATCACTGAGGGAAGCCACACCCAGTCAGGGTCAGGGGCCATCACTCCAGTGATCACTGAGGGGAAGCCACACCCAGTCAGGGTCAGGTGGCCATCACTCCAGTGATCACTGAGGGAAGCCACACCCAGTCAGGGTCAGTGTCCATCACTCTAGTGATCACTGAGGGGAAGCCACACCCAGTCAGGGTGAGGTGGCCATCACTCCGGTGAACCAGGCACACCGTCAGACACAAAAAACACAGAGCACCCACGACACGACGCAGCAACAGCCGCCTGAACCCAGACGCAACGGTCACAACACGATCGCATGGGCTTTTAGGGGCACAGAGCAGGAACTCGCTTCTGCTGCCGGAAATCGCACGCGCGCGCACACACCCCAACCACACACTCACTCACCCAAAACACACACACACACACACACACACAACCCAACACACACACACACACACACACACACACAACACACACACCACACCACCACTCACACCGCACGCCACACACACACACACAACACCCAACACACACACACCACACACCACCACACAACACCACACACCCCACCACACACCCTCTCTTCTCTCTCTCTCTCATCCTCCCTCTCCCCTCTCCCTCTCTCTTCTCTCACCACACACAACACACCTCTCCCCCTTTCTCTCATCTCTCTCTCTCTCTTCTTCCCCTCTCCCCCCCCTCTCTCCTCTCCCCCTCTCTCTCCTCTCTCTCTTTTTTAAATACTATGCAGTTTTTAACTCTCTAAATCTATCGCGAGTTATTAACTTCCAAACAAAACCCAAAAACGGGTTTTGGCAAGCAAAAAAACCACTTAACAACAACATTCTTCTTCAAAATCAACTGTTTAAAAAGGTTTTCTGCTGAAAAAACTTAACACTCACTTCTCTACCTTTCCAATACTTTTTACTACTGATCATTCAAGCCTAATGCTTAAAGAACTCCTCAATTTGTCACGACAAAAAAATCACTCTGAACTACACATTCCACTCTAAGTCACGGGGTTTATCTCCCTACTTCATCTAAAACATCGGAACACGTGACTAGAGGGCATGAGGGCAAAATACTGAAACCTCGGCTCCATTAAAAAACTGACACTTTAACGATATCTTTAATCTGTCATAGAAAAGTTTTTCCTAATCTTTAAAAAAAAGCAAAATTAAACCCCATTCATAAATCTTGTAATACGATCCTTAAAACTACGACCAAATCAATCTTATCTATCCCCTTCCAAACCCTAAAAACTTAAATAAACACTCCTTCATCATTTAAACAAAAATTTTGCTCCACCCCCGGACAGTCTGGTTTCAACGAAACTTTTCCGCCATTCTGCATTAATCAATCTTGTAGAGTGGGGTTAAAAATATTAATAACAACAATATTGTGTGTCTTTTTCGTTGATTTTAAAAAAGCTTTCATTCTGACCAAAATCTCCTTATTCGAAAACAGTTTTAAGGGTCTTTCAAAATCCGCCTACCCTAAAATCAACACACAAAACGACAACAATGCGTCTTATGGGGGACGGCTGTCTTTCTAAACAACCTTAAGTAGGCGTTCCACAGGCCCATTTTGGGGCCCGCTACTCTCTAAAATCTACATTAAGACCACCCCACATGTGAATCACAGCACCTTTTTGCAATGACACCACAATTCACACCAGCCTAATAAAACCTTCCATCTTTAAAAACATTTTGCAAAGATACCACGACCTTGTAAAATGGACCAAAAAAACAATGTCATTAAACCCCTCAAAAAACAAAACTCTGACTTTAAACTAGGCAAAAAAAAAAAAACCACCAATGTTTTCCCTCCTTACACCTCAAAAATGACTTTGGAACAACACCATCAAAAGTTTAGGACAAATAATGACAAAGTCCAGCTTGGAATCCCCCCAAAAACTTTACTATCAAAAACCCCCAAAAGCTATCACTCCCCCAAAACAAATATTTCTTGACCTTCATTCACAAAAACTTTTTTTCCACTAAATTTTCATCTCATTTTTGATTATCCGACAAAAGGGGATTCTGCAAGTGCAAACACCTAAACCATTGTTCACCTACAAAACG
>JAFLJL010014143.1:0-32500 GCA_018398815.1 Conus ventricosus | reverse complement strand
CTACATGACAGGGCTGTACTCTACGCTTCCTTTCATAATATATCCCAGCGTCAACCAGGCCCGAGAGATACAGGCACCTGCAGTGTTGGTCAGGAAATTTGAGCAACACTCTCAGAAACGCATCCATTAAGTGGATGAAACTCGACTGTGTGGTCCCAGTCTTCCCAACTGAATCCGTAGCAAACTCAACTCTGGGTAGGAGCCGGTTGGGGCAGAAAAACCCACATGACTCTGATGGGAATCGAACCCACGACCTCCCAGCCGGGAGTTTGTTGTAATGATACTGATTCCCTATGGAAAGCCTCAGCGTCCAACCAGTGGATCGTACCTACCTCCTGGAAGCTGGATTCCTGCTGGTGGAGTTTTTACTTAAGAAATAATTTCTATGTTAGTGTTCCAGAGAGAGAACGAGAAATGCAATGTTGTGTGCGCTGTATATTGAAAAACAATAAAAGGAAGTTGATAGCAAATAGTTCGTAGTATCTTGTGGAAAAATTGGAACGAAAGTTGTCGTCAGATTCACGGGTTGTGTTACTTTCTTAGTATTGATTTATCATTGTGAAATTCATCGGTTTGTTGCCAAAACGAGGTGACTGTGGGTCGGAAAATGAAGCACAAATTTAAAAAGGAACGGTGTATGTTACCGCCACAGATACAGACAAACAGATTACAGAATTCGGAAAGAGAGGGGCTAGTTACCGCCAAGGACATAGACAAACAAAGTACAGGACAAGACACAATGCATTTCGACCTCTTGGGTCTTCTTCAGGTAAAAACAAGTAACATTTAGGACAGTGAAAACGAAGAACGAAAAACCATGTGTCTTTTCTCCTCATGTTCGGTACACCGGTAAAATGGCCGCCGGACGGAAACGAGTCCACCCAGGAGGGGATTGTGGGAGAGGAAATAGTGAGGGGGGTGGGAGGGAATGGGGGAAGGAGGGGGTGTGAAGCAATGGGGTTTGTAATTTGTTTTGTAGAATAGTATGATATATTGGTGATGGTAGCGATTATAGTGGCTTGATAATAGTGCTTAGTGGGGCACCAAAAAAAAAAATATATATATATATATGTAATTTAAAAAAAATTAAGGTGTATTTATACATATATATATATATTATATATATATATATATATATATATATATATAATAAAATAAAATAGAATAAAATGAAAATAAATAAAGAATAAGAAATATATAAAATATAAATTAATAAATAAATGAACGACTTTAATTGGTGGTGATGGTGATGATAGTAGTTATGTGTGGGTTGTATGTGGGGATGTGGGTTACGATAATAAGGATTAGAAGGGAATGGAAATGATCAATGGGTGGTAGGATATCACTGGGAGGTGGGGGTACGGAATATGGAAGGGGGGGGGGGTGAAAGCGGGCAATGGGGAGGGAGGGAGAGAGAGGGGGAGAATTCATCTCTCCTCCCACACATACGTGTGTGTGTGTCGGCCGGGGGGGGGGGGGAGAGGATTCGTGCAAATAGCGTTGTTGACAAAGTAAACAATACTGTGGGATGGTGTTCATTGTAGCAGGTGAAATAATGTGTTGGCATTAATGTGCTCGTGTTGATTGAGAAGAGATAGAAAGAAGAGATAGAAATGATCAGTGAGAAACGGGGTATCGTGTGTCAAAAAGGGGGAAGGAGGGGAGTGGAAGAGAGGGGAGAGAAAAAAAACATCTCTACGGTATTATGGGTGAATAATGAGACTAACTGTGGGAGGTTTTCACACACACACACACACACACCACACACACACACACACACACACACACACACACACACACACACACACACACACACATGGCAAAGAATTAAGTCAAAATTTCAGCCATTGTTTATATCTGACAAATAAATTGAAGACTAGATTCACATAAAATGCTAGGAGTAATCATTGATAAGGATCTATCGTGGACCGACCATACGAAGTCACTGGGAAAACGTCTTTCAAAATACTTCAGCTAGCCAAGATTAAGAATGTCCTTGATACCCATTCTCGTAAGCTTTTCTTCTGTGCTCACATTTTATCAATAATTGATTATGTCTCGACATTATGGGACAGCTGCAGTGAAACCAACTTAAAAATGATTCATCGAATGTACAAAAGAGCACTAAATTAGTATTGTTAAAATCAAGCACTCTGACTACAGAAGATTATTTAAAAAAACTTAATATATTAACTTTCCACAACAGACTTTTGTTCAATAAGGCAGTATGTATGCATAATGTTATCTACGGCAATGTTCCTAAAAAGATAAGCGACACGTTCAAAACTAACATCCATAGACACAATCATTTTTTTTTCTTTTCCTAGACCAAGAAATAATCTTTATAAATCTAGTTTTTTATACTCTGGTGGAAAAGTATGGAACAAGTTACCAACACGCTTTAAAAGTATAAACAATAAAATCCAGTTTAAAAATAATTTGAAAAGGTATCTCATGAATGGTTCATAACTTACATTTTCCCCAACCCTTTGAGATAAAGTTTTATGATTGTTCACAGTGTATGCATGTGTATATGTATACCTATGTACATGCTCGCGCATGAGTGTGTGTGCCTCAAAGGAATGGGTATGTCAGTGTCGACAGTATTCTTGGAATATACATACCGTGCACAATTTGTGAAGACAATGTACATATTGTACATAACCAATCTCTCTCTCTCTCTCTCTCTCTCTCTCTCTCTCTCTCTCTCTCTCTCTCTCTCTCTCTCTCTCTTGTGTGTGTTCGTTCGTTCGTACTTCTGTTTAACGTCTGTTCACTTTGAGTGATATTAGACGTGAATGAAAGAAGAGAGTGACTGACTGACTGAATGGTTAAATGAATAAGCCTATGTGTTGTGTAAGCATGAATGTAGACCTTTGTATGTGAGTGTGTAAGTGTATGTATCTGTATATGTGTCTAAACTGAACAATAAACAAATCAACAATCTTAAATACAACAATTAGTGGGGGGAAAAAACCCAAACATATAGCAAGAAAGCAAAAATCCTTCACTATCTTATACAAAATGAGTTAGCTCAAAAGTATCTAAATAAAAACTCCAATCGGACTATGTATTAAGTATTCAGTAGGGTCATTTTATGAGTTGAAAATAAAACCGTCAGTGTGGAATGTTATCGTACCCTTGAATCGACTGCACGGAAGAGAACTCAAACAAATGTTGATACGTCAACCGAGATTTCATTCAACCAATGGGAAGCTTTTCCAATAGACCTTGTATTAAGAAAAATGCCTGATCTTCCAGTTTATTATTCCAGACAAATATCTTCCCTTATAATTCGATTAAAGCTAAATGCTTTGAAAACAAAGTTTAGTAAGAATACTAACTGTATTTGTGGTAAAGAAATAACACTGAACCACATTTTATTCAATTGTCACAAGTTGACTACTTTCTTACCAACATCATTACGATCCAATACTTTTTCTGAAAAAAACTTGCAAGATCTACTTTCGAATCATTCTCTGCTGATCGAAATTACTGTGTGTGTGTGTGTGTGTGTGTGTGTGTGTGTGTGTGTGTGTGTGTGTGTGTGTGTGTGTGTGTGTGTGTGTGTGTGTGTGTATTTCGTTACTTTCTGGATTTTTCCCCTTCTCATTTGTACACTCCCTACCCCCAATCCATTTCTTCTCTGGTTTCTATTAATTTTTTCATTGTCTTTGATTTTCATACTCTTTCTGTGATTTTTCGTCGTTTTATCTATATGTATTTGTTTATGGATGGCTTGATGCAAAAAAAAAAGCAGATTTATTGCTTATTCAATGTTCCATCTAAAAATAAACTTTTGACTTTGACACACGCACGCACACGCACACACACACACACACACACACACACACACACACACACACACACACCACACACACACACACACACACACACACACAAAGGGGGAAAACCTTGATGGGTGATGGTCCTTTGATAACAACAGTGCTACAGGATGAATCTCATTGTTGTTACTGGAATCATAACTGAGATTAAAGGTACTGTGGGATGCTGATCATTGTCACAGGTGAAATGATGTGGTGGCAGTAGTATAATGATGCTGGTTAAGGGGGGGGGGGGGTCATTGACTGATGGGTGATGATCATTAGAGATCAACAGTACTGTAGGATGGTCTTCTTCTTCGTTCACTCAGGCAGGAACCCTGGAGGTACTGGCGAAGGCTGCTGTATGGTGAAGGCCCTCCAGTGGTCCATAAGGCTCGGGATCGGTGCGTTGGCAGGCCAGGTCTCTGCTCTAAGTTTTGCTGGAAATGTTCCGCCGTCATTGGGGCTGTACTGCATGGATAATTTGAAGGCTCGCCAGTGTGGAATATTGTGGACATGTGATGTCTCAGTCTGGACTGCCCTGTCCTCAGTCTCACAATGTTCACTTGGTCTGATCTGGGCATCCGGTAGTATGCATCCCTCTTGTTGAAGTCTGAGTGCTGCTCGAGTCATCTTCCCTTTTGGTTTTTGGTTCTCCTGGATGATACTTTTGTTTTTTTCAAAAGAGACTTCCTGATCTAGTTGGGGCTGCAGTCCTGCTTCCTTTGTCAAATGGTCAGCTTCGTCATTGCCACATGTATTGCAGTATGAATGTTCACTGGATGACAGCATTCCCGGTGACTGATGGCTGGTGATCATTTGAGATCAGCAGTACTCTAGGATGAGGATCATTGTCCTGTAAGTAGAATGATGTAGTAGCATTGGTACAATAGTGCCAGTTGGGGGAATAAAGGAAAATATCAATGACTGGTGGAAGGTGATCATTGTCATGAGTGAGATCAACAGTTCTGTAGGATGATGGTCATTGAGATAAGTGAAATAATGTGGTGGCATTAGTATGATATTGCCAGTTGAGGAAGAGGGTGGTTGAGGGGGGAGGGAGGGGGTTGATGACCGATGGACGATGATCATGGATCATTTGAGCTCAGCCGTACTGTAGGATGATGATCATTGTTATACAAGTTGGACAATGTTGTGGCACTGGTGTAATGATGCCGGTTGGGTGAATGAAGGAGGTGATGAATGATTGATGGATGATGATCATTGTAAAGTTATAAGTTTGATTCACAGTAGTGTGGGATGATGGTCATGTTCAAAAGTGGAATAGTGTATTGGCCTTGGTATGATAATGCCAGTTGGGGGAACAGAGGAAATGATCAATGACTGATGGATGATGATCATAGCCATAAGTGAGATCCATAGTACTATAGGAAAACAGACCACAGGACAAGACACACTGCATTTCGACCTCTTGGGTCTTCTTCAGGCAAAAACACACAACATTCAGGACAACGAAAACGAAGAACAAGAAACCACTTATCTTCTCATATTCGGTGCACGATGGCTGTTAGGTGAAAACGAGGCGTTAAGGAGGGGATCATGGGAGTTGAAATAGTAATGATGACCATGATAATAATGGTAACAATGGCAATAATAGTGATAATGGTGGCGATGATGAAAACATATATAATAAGAGGAGGAATATTGGTCATCTTTTTAAGTGTTGACAGTGGCTAAACACTGAAGGGGAGAAAGAAAAAGGGGGATGGAGGGGGGTGAAACAGTAGAGTTTGTTTGTTTTGTAATGATTGTTTAATGGAATGATATGTTAGTGATGGTAGTGATTATGGTGGATTGACAATAGTGCTTAGTAGTAAGGAAGAGAAATGATACATTAAAAACAAAAAACTAATGGATAGTAGTTATATGTGGGGGCGTGGGTAATGAAAATGATGATTGGAAAGGAATGGAAGTGATCGATGGAGTCAGGGGCATCGTTGTTGCAAAAAAAAAAGAAAAAAAAAGAAAAGGAGAGGGCAAGAGGGGGGGGGGGGGGGGGGGGCTCACAAACCTCCGCCTACACATACGTATGCACAGGGAGGAGGGATGGGAAACTCATGCACGCAGTATTAGTGGAAAAGTAAACAGGGCTGTTGGGTGAGGTTCGTTGTTGGAGGTGAAATAACGTGTTGGCATTAATATCACAATGTTGGTTAGGAAGAAATGGAAGTGATCAATGAAAAAGTGATAACATGTCTTAAGAAAAAAAAAACATTCACACACAAGGGGGGGGGGGGGGGGGGGGGGAAGCACGTAGACCTTATTATTGATGGATGATGATCATCATGGGACCAATTGTAAAAAGTGAGATGGTGTTGGTATTAGGATAATAGTATTATAATATAATAATACTGGTTGGAAAGGAATGAATGGAAATGATCAATGGGAAAAGTGTTGCCATGCCAACAATCTCAACAACACACACACACACACACACACACACACACACACACACACACACACACACACACACGCACGCACGCACGCACACACTCACACACACACACACCACACACACACACACACACACACACACACACACACACACACACACACACACACACACACACACACGCACACACTCCACACACACACACACACACACACACACACACACACACACACACACACACACACACACTCACACACACACACACACTCACAGACACACACACACACACACACACACACACACCACACACACACACACACACACACATACACACACACACACACACACACACACACACACACACACACACACACTAAACAGAAAAATGGGGGGGGGGGGATACCCATCTAGTAGAACCAATGGGTGGTGATTATAACGATAACAGTTACAATGGGTGGTGATTATAACGGTAACAGTTACAATGGGTGGTGATTATAACGATAACAGCTACAATGGGTGGTGATTATAACGATAACAGCTACAATGGGTGGTGATTATAACGATAACAGTTACAATGGGTGGTGATTATAACGATAACAGTTACACGTGGGGATGTTTTTGTGCTGATAACAGTCGTTGGAAAGGGGGGTTGGGAGAGAGCTAAAGAAGAAAAGGGGCAGGGGGTGGGAGAGAGAGAGCAGGGAGGAGGGGGCGGTGGGGAGGGAAATCTCATTCTCTCCGCATGTGCATGCGTGTTACGTTGGTTTTTGTTTTGGTAAAGGGAGCACAAACGAGCGAATTCAGTTTCTGAAGCCTCTTTCTTTGGAGCGACTGGAGAAGATTGTGTGGGATGGAGTAAACTGCTGTGTTTGTGATTGAGTGTATGCAAATGAGGTGTGTGACAGGCCAGTCAAGAACCACTCCTACAGGAGTAAAGTAATTGGCGCCGTGCTTCAAGGGCCTGCCGTCTGAATGAAAGTCTCCAGTGTCGCTGATGTGGGGGAGATTGGGGGCGCTCTACGTAGACATTGGCATTGTCAACCTAACGTTATTCTGATCGTATTGTGTGTGTGTGTGTGTGTGTGTGTGTGTGTTGTGTGTGTGGTGTGTGTGTGTCTGTGTGTGTGTGTGTGTGAGTGTGTGTGTGTGTATGTGTGTGTGTGTGTGTGTGTGTGTGTGTGTGTGTGTGTGTGTGTGTGTGTGTGTGTGTGTGTGTGTATGTGTGTGTGTGTGTGTGTGTCTTTGTGTGTGTCTGTGTGTGTGTGTGTGTGTGTGTGTGTGTGTGACCAGCTTCTTCACCTCCCTCTCGCCTATCCCCCTATCTTGCCCTCCACCTCTCACCAGATTCACTCGCGGAGAAACCACACTCCCCTCTATTCCTGCGACACAGTCCTGGCTTATTTCGTCAGTCTACCACACAGTCCTGGCTTATTTCGTCAGTTCTGTCTCAGTTGGGTTTCTCTATTCTTGTTCATGTCACTCTTGCTTCCATGATGACATCAACACACGCCCGCAGCTCCAAACGAATGCCAGTGCGGCTTCCGACACCGAATGGCTGAGGCGGAAATGACACACGGTTTCTGCTAAACGATTCGGTGTCGTAAGCAGCACTGGTTTGGGAGATGTATTTAGTTCACCATGGGAGCAAGAGTTACTCTGCTTGTTTGTTAGTTAGGTACTGCTCCCTGCCTCATTCAGATTTCCTCTTCTCTGTGTGTGTCTTGTTTGGTAGTTAGTGACTGCTCCCTGCCTCATTCAGATTTCCTCTTCTCTGTGTGTGTCTTGTTTGTTAGTTAGGTACTGCTCCCTGCCTCATTCAGATTTCCTCTTCTCTGTGTGTGTCTTGTTTGTTAGTTAGTGACTGCTCCCTGCTCATTCAGATTTCCTCTTCTCTGTGTGTGTCTTGTTTGTTTGCAGGTCTGTTGTCTATAATATTTTTTTTTTAAAAACCATCTTGTTTAGTAAGTCATTAGTTAAATCTTTGTTAGCTAGTTGGCTTGGCGGTTGGATAGCTATTTCGTTTATTAGCCGTTTGTTATTTCGCGGTTTGTTTGCTCTTAAGATAGTTACATGCTTAGTTAGTCGTAGCTTTTTTTTCCCGTGTGTTGTTCTGTGATAATTTGTTGTAATAGAACATTTCAATGGTGTACAATAGAACATTTCAATCGTGTACAACAGATAGAACATTTCAATCGTGTACAATCTGACAGAGAAAACGTAATGTGTTTCATTTCATATTGTCTTTGTTTGTAGTTCTCAGGTTCATAGCCTGACTGTAAGGCTGGAATAGCCTAGTGGTAGAGCGCCGGATTTGTAATCCAAGGGTTGTGGGTTCGAATCTCCGCCGGGCCGTCTCGGTACAGGGGGATTTTTCCCTCTGAGTTAACATTGGTTCTGACTCCATTTCCCATTACAGTCCTTCGAATGAGACTATAAACGAGGTTCCGTGTGTGAACGCACGCATAACATCTTGCACACACGTAAAATCCCATCACCAACTTTCGGAAAAGAAGGTCAGTTCGGCCGTTGGTATGGATGACGTTACACATAGCATGCACCTTCCTCGAAGTGGGAGTATGGCTGCCTTAATGGCGGGATAAAAAAAAAAACGGTCATACACACCAAACTCCACTCCCTTTGTTGGGTAGAGGGGATTAATCTTGCCTGCCTATACCGGGAGTGTCGCACGAGTATCAGCCTGAGTACGTGCAAAAAAAAATTATATATCCTGACTGCACATGACTATTTGTGATCAATATATATTGATAGACAGACAGATAGATAGATAGATAGATAGATAGTAGATAGATAGATAGATAATAGTGGGTGAATAGATAGATCTAAAAACACATTAAAACGAAGATTATCTATGTATGTATGCCCCGTCCTCTTCCCTGACCTCCTTCTCCATGGCGTTATCTATTCCACTCTCCTGTTTCATCAACACTCTATCCTGTGAAGTGACACTCTCCATGGCGTTATATCCTATTCCACTCTCCTGTTTCATCAACACTCATATTCCTGTGAAGTGACACTCTCCATGGCGTTATTCCTATTCCACCTCTCCCTGTTTCATCAACACTCATATCCTGTGAAGTGACACTCTCCATGGCGTTATATCCTATTCCACCTCTCCTGTTTCATCAACACTCATATCCTGTGAAGTGCACTCTCCATGGCGTTATATCTATTCACCTCTCCTGTTTCATCAACACTCATATCCTGTGAAGTGACACTCTCCATGGCGTTATATCCTATTCCACCTCTCCCTGTTTCATCAACACTCATATCCTGTGAAGGTGACAACTCTCCATGTGCGTTTACTAAACATACATCCTATTCCAACCAATATTCCATTCCCACCTCTCTCCCCCCCTCTTTCATCAACAACCAACAGCTCCATACTAGTATCCTGTGAAGTGACATCTCCATGCGTTATAAACATATCTAATATATCCTATTCCCTTTCCCAGTTACCAATTCTCCCCCAAATCCCTTCCCACCTCTCCTCTCCGCCCTGCTTTCTTCATTATCACACACTCATTACCCTGTGAAGCTGCGACACTCTCCATGGCGGGGTTTATAAATAACACCATCCTATTCCCAATCCACTTCCATACCACACCATTCCAACCTCATCTCCCCCTGTTTTCATCAACACGTCATATCCTGTGACAGTGACACACCCCTCCATGGATGGCGTTATACTCCTATTTTTCCATTCCCTTCCTTCCAATCCCACCTCCTCCTGTTCCTCAACGGGGGGGGGGGGGGGCGGCAATCAACAACTCATATATAATCCCCTGGTGAAGTGACACTCTCCATGGCGCTTATTAATCCCCTACATTCCATCCCACATCAACGCTCACCCTGTTTCATCAACACTCATACATCCAGTAGAAGTGACAACTCTCCCATAGGCGTTTATAAAATCACTATTCCAACACTCTCAACCTCTTCCCTAGTACTGTCATTCAACAACACATATCCTGATGAAGTGACACTCTCCAATGTAGCGTTTATACAATCCTATTACCCATCCCTATCCCACTCATCCTCTTCCAATATTCCACCTCTACTCCTCAACCCTGTTTCTCACAAATCAACACTCATAACGCTGTGAAGTCTGAACACCATCTCCCATGGCCGTTATAAATAATCCCTAATCTCCACCTCTTCCCAATCCAATCTCCCCTCTCCCCTCCCTCCCTGTTTCATCAACACTCATATCCTGCGTGAAGGTGGACCCTCTTTCCATGGCGTAATAATCCTATTTACACACATTTTTACCCAATTCCCATCCACCTCTACTCCCTGTTTCTATCAAACAACCAATCATATCGCTGTGAAGTTCAGCACTACACATCAGCTCCATGCTTACTACATAAAATCCTATTCTCACCCACCTCTCCCCACCCATTCTCTTGTTAATCCAAATCAACACTGCAATATCCTGGAAAGAGTGACAACAAAAACACTCCATGGGGCGTTATACACCAAGGTTCATTTTATTTACCCATTCGCACCTCAGTCACATCCATTCTAATAATCCTACTTCCACCTCACTCCCACTCCCTGCGTTTTTACATCAACAACTCATATTCCTGTGACAAGTGAACAAAACGCCATCATGCGTTCATATTCCTATTATACCATCCAATCACCACCTTCTGTCCCGATATCACATCATTTCCAAATCCAACCTCATCCTGTTTTCATACAACCAATAACCACTCAACATCCTGTGAAGTGACAAAACTCTCCTCCATGAGCCTTATAAAAAATACCTAATACCAATTATCCACACCTCTCCCTCACTCCTCAATCTCCCCCCCTCTCCCTCCGCCCATCCATCCATCCCCCCCACACCACCTCCCCTGTTTTCATCAACACTCATATACCTGTGAAGTGACACTCGTCCAACGATCCACCCATTGAACTATACAACAAAACAACCCGTCTCCATGTGCGGTTTATATCCTACTTCCCCTAATTTCCATCCCCATTTCCACCTCTCCCCTCCTCCCCCTGTTTCATTTCTTCATCAACACTCATATCCTGATGGAAGTCTTGAACACAAACTCTCCAGCGGCGTTATATCCTATTCCACATCCAAAATCCTTTCTCCATCCATTACCTTTTACCACACTCTCACCTTGCACTTTTCATCAACCAACACTACATAATCCATGTGAAGTGAACAACTCTCCAATGGCAGTATAATACAACATAAAATCCTATTCCAACTCTCCCTGTTTCCAAATCAACACAAACCATACATTACATTCCTGTAAGAAGGGTGACACTCTCAACTCCATGGACGTTATATTCAATTATCCATATTTTCCAATCCAATCCACCCTCTCCCTAGTTTCAATCCAAAACTCCCCATATCGGGCGGGCGTGAAGTGACACTACTCCCATTGGCGTTAAATCCTATTCCAACCCATCATCCCTCTCTTTCCCTCATCCCCCTGTTTCATCAACAACTTCATAATCCAGATCAGTGACACACTCTACTCCATGGCGTTCTAAAAATCCTATTCCACAACCTAATATCCTCCATTCCCCAACCTATCATCTATATTATCTTCATCCCTGTTTTCTCACAACACACAACTCATTTCCCTGTGAAGTGCACAACTCCTCCATGGCCGTTATAATAAAAAAATCCTATTACCATTCCATCCAACCACCTCGATTCTTTCCTTTCCATTTCCAGATGTGTGTGTATTCATCCACCGGGGGGCAACCCAATCCAACCTCATCATCCCCATTTTCCCAATTATTCAGCACCCCATCCTCCAAACCAGCTCCTACCTCTCATACTCTCACCTCTGTATTCAGAAACACTCATATCCTGTGAACAACTGACACTAACTCCCTACTTCCATGGCGTATTTATAAAACTCCTATTTCCACCCTCTCCCCTGTATTCAATCAATACAAACACCTCATATCCTGTGCAAAGGCATGACACAACTCTCAACATGAGCGCGTCTTAATACATCCTACTTGCCATCATCCCACCAACTTCCTACTATCTTTACCCCACCAAATTCCAAACACCACATCACTTCAACATTCCACAAACCTCTCCCTGTATCACACAATCACCAATACAACAACTCACATCTCTGTCGAAGTGACATCTACAACAGATCACTACATATTGCTGAGCGTTAAATATAATCACTATTCCCCCCAAACCATCCCATTACCAATTCCATTTATATCCACCTACATTCCCTGTTTCACAACACTCAATAAATCCAAGATGAAGTTGACACTCTACATCCATTAGGGTTATAATCCTACTTATTACTCCACACTCAACACACATCAATCCTTACCCAATTCTCCTTATCTCCAAATATCCCAATCCCATTCCAAAAAATTATCCAAACCTCCTCTCTCCTATTTCCAATTCTTTCCAATCCCTTATTTCCACCTCATCCCTGTTTCAATCCAACAACGCATATCCCTTGTGAAGTGACACACCTCTCCCAATGGCGTTATAAAAGACAAAGCATATTCCACAACACAATTCCCACCATTACCAATCATTCCACCAATCCAATTGTACCACCACCCTACTCACTCCCTGTTTTACAACCCATTTCCATCAACACTCATATCCCGTATCCTGCTGAAGTGACAAACACTCCCCTCGCATGGGCGTTATAATACCTTACTTACTCCACCTCCTCCCTGTTATCAATCACCAAACTCATCAATCCAATTGCAAGTGACAACTACTCTCCATGCGATATATCCTATTATATTCCACTGCACACCTCTCCCGTTTCTCTCATCAACACATTACAAATCCTGACAGAAGTGACACATCCTCGAAAAAACTCTCAATGGCGTATATCTACAATCATGATTCCCATTCCAACAATTTCCACCATATTCCAAAATCATACCACCCAATCATCCAATCCTCACAACATTTTCCACCTCTCCCTGTTTCATCAAACACATCATATCCTGACTGGACGTGACAAATCTCCCTATGCGTTATAAAACAATTATAAATATCCCTATTTCCATCAAACAAATATGTCCAAATTTCCACCATCTCCCTTGTTTCATCAACAACTCCATATCCTGTCTGAAGTTGTGACACTCCTAGACAAAAAAATCCTGTGAAAGTGACAACACTTAGAACTCACCTCCATGGCGTCTTATAAATCCTATTCCCACACACCTCCTCCCCTGATTTTTCATCAACACCTCATATCCTGTGAAGTGACACTCTCCATGGCGTATAAAACATCCTACATTTCACTCTTCCCAATTTCTTCCCAAACCCTCGCAGTCGGTCTCTCCCCTCCCTGTATCATCAAACACATCATCATCCTGTGAAGGAAGTGACACTCTCACTCCACACTCTTCCCATGGGGGTTCTAATCTCTATTCCCACCTCTCCCTGTTTTCATCACAACCACTCCCATATCCTGCGTGAAGTGGACACTCTCCCATGGCTTATAAACATAAATCCTATTCCATTCCAAAACCACCATCCATCCCTGGTTTCATCAAACAACACTTCATAAATCCTGATGAAGCTGAATCAGAACAAAGCTCCTCCCATGGCGTTATATTTCCTATTCCCAATATTCCACACACTCATCTCTCCTCTCCTCTACCCTAGTCTTTCATATTTCAATCAAACACGTCAATATCCGCTGAAGTGACTCTCCTCTCCATGGCGTTTTATAAAAAAATAAAATAATCTCCTATTACCCAAACCTCTCTCCTGTATTCAGCAACACTCATATCCTGTGAAGTGACACTCCCCTCCATCGGCCGTTATAATTCCTATTCCAACCTCATCCTCCCTGTTTTTACAACATGTTCAATATGTTTTACAACTCAACACTCATATTACATCCACTGTGAAGTGACCCTCTTCCCATGAGCGGTTATAATCCACTAACTTCCAACACACTCTACCCCATGTCTTCAATCAAAAATCAACACTTCATACATTCCTGTGAAACGCTGGACACTCTCAACATCGGCGTTAATATACCTAATTCCCTCCATCCCAAAATTCTTCCCACCATCTATCCCCTAACTCTCACACATCCAATCCACACACATCCATATTTACTCACCAATTCTCCCCACCTCTCCACACCTCTCCCTGTTTCATTCATCAAAACACAATCATAAACAATCTCTGTGAAGTCTGACACTTCTGAACTCTACCAATGGGGGCGTTAAGTCCTGTTCCACCTCTCCCTGTTTCATATCAACACTCAATATCTCTGTGAAGTGACACTCTCTCCATGCGCGTTATAATAAAATTAATCCAATTCAAACCATTCCCACCCATTCTCACTCCCTGTTTTCCATCAACACTGCATAGTCAATCCTAGTGAAGGTGACCCACTCTCCATGGGCGTTATAAATCCTATTCCTCACTCCAAACCTATTCCATTTCACCTCTCCCAACCCTTGTTCATCATCACAACAACTCATATCCTGTGAAGTGCACACTCTCCATGCTCCATGGCGTTTTATAAACCTATTCCACCTCTCCCTGTTTTCATCATTCAAACACTGCATATCCTGTGAGAGACAACTCTCCTGGCGCCCCCCCCCCCCCGCACCCTCCCCCCCCCCCACCGTTAGAGTGCCGTATTTCTGACAAAACCCACACACCTATACCCCACAACCTCTGCACCTCCCTGTAACCACCACACTCCAAACCTGTGAAGAGACACTCTCCATGGCGTTTATACGCGAATCCTAATTCCCTCTACCTATTCCAAATCATATCATCCACCTCTGCCTGTTATCATACAACACTCAAATCCTGATGAAGTGGAACAACTCTCCATAGGCGATTAAATCCTAATCCACCTCTCCCTGTTTCACCATCAACCACTCCATATCCTGTGAAGTGACACTCCCCTCCATGGCGTTATAATCCCAATACCACTTCTCCCTGTTTTCATCACACATCATATCCTGTGAAGTACACTCTCCATGGCGTATAAATCCTATTTTTTCCATCCAACCTCTATCCACCTCCTCCCTCCGTGTTTCATCAAACCATAATAATCCTATTTCCATTCCACCTCTCCGCTGTTTCAAAAATCAACCTGACTCATATCCTGTGAAGTGACACTCTCCATGGCGTTATAATCCTATTCCACCTCTCCTCCTGTTTCATACAAACACTCATATCCTGTGAAGTGACACTCTCCATGGGCGTTATATATCCTAGTCCACACCTTCTTCCCTGTTTCACGGGGGGGGGGGGGGGGGGGGATCAACACTCATATCCTGTGAAGTGACACTCTCCATGGCGTTATAATCCTATTCCACCTATTCCAACAAATTCTTCCATATTTCCACCAACCTACTGCCTCCCCCCCCTGTTTCATCAACACTCATATCCTGTGAAGTGAAACACTCTCCAAGGCGTTATATCCATATTCCCAAACCACCTCTCCCCCTGTTTCATCAACACTCATATCCTGTGAAGTGACAACTTCTTCCTCCATGGCGTTATAATCCTATTTTCTCCATCCCACCACAAAACCAACTCTCCCCTGTTTCATCAACACGTCATATCCTGTGAAGTGACACTCTCCCAATGGCGTTATAAGTATCACTATTCCACCACCTCACCCCACTGTTTTCATCAACAACACTCATATCCAGTGAAAGTGACACTCTCCATGGCGTTATAATACCTATTATCCACCTCTCCCTCCCTGTTTTCATCAACACTCATATTCCTGTGAAGTGACACTCATCCATGGCGTTAGTAATAAATATCCTATTCCATATTCCAAACCTATTCCACCTCCCATGCTACTCTTCCCCCTGGTTTCACATTCAACACTCATATCCTGTGAAGTACACATGCTCCCATGGCGTTATATATAAGACCCTATTCATTCCACACTCTCCCTGTTTTCATCAACACTCATATCCTGTTAAGATAGACAACCTCTGCCTCCCATGGCGTAATAAACCTATTCCACTCTCCCTGTATTCATCAATAACACTCATGATCCTGTGAAGTAGACACTCCTCCCTGTGGCGTTATAATCCTATTCCACCTCTAGCCCTCCCTGTTTCAATCAACACTCATATCCTGTGAAGTGACACACTCCATATGGCGTTATATCCTAATTCCAAATCCACCACCTCTCTCCATCAACACCTTCTCCCTTTTTTCCATCCTCCCTGTTTTCATTATCACCACTCATATCCTGTGAAGTGACACTCTCTCCATGGCGTTATAAAATTATAATCCTATTCCACCACCCTCTTCCCTGTTTCTCAACAACACAAACTCATATCCTGTGAATGACACTCTCCGTCTCATGATGGCGTTTATATCCTATTCCACCTCTCCCTTCCCTGATTATCATATCAACACTCAAATACCTGGTGAAGTGACACTCTCGGACTCTGTCACCTCCATGCTTCCCTCTTCTCCCATGGCGATTATATCCAAAACCTTCCATCCATTCCACACCTCTCCCTGTTTTTCATCAAACACCTCATATCCTGTGAATGACACTCCCTCCATGGCGTTATTAATCCTATTCCAACCTCTCCCAGTTTCAACATCAAACACTCATTATCCTGTGAAAAGACACTACTCTCCATGGCGTATTACCTATTCCACCTCTCCCTGTTTCAATCAACACTCATATCCTGTGAAGTGACAACTCCTCCATGGCGTTATTATCCTATTCCATCCCTCTCCTCCCCCTGTTTCACATCAACACCTCATATCCCTGTGAATTGTGAACACTCTCCATGATGTGGCGTTAAAATCCAAATTTAGCCAACACACCATCTCCCTGTTTCATCAAGCACACTCATATCCTGGTGACGTGACACTCTCCATGGCGATTATAATCCAATTCCAAACAATTCCACCTCTCTCCCTGTTTCATCAACACTCATATCCTGTGAAGTGACACTCTCCATGGGCGATAAAACATAATCCTATTCCACACCTCTCGCCTGTTTCTTGGGGATACAACGAACTCCATATCCTGTGAAGTGACACTCTCCATGCGTTAAATCCTATTCCACCTCCCTCTCCCTTTTCATCAACACTATATCCTGTGAAGTGACACTCATAGACACAACCATGGCGTTATAAAAATATCCATTCCTTACCACCTCTCCGCTGTTTCATCACACTATATCCTGTGAAAGTGACACATCTCCATGGCGTTATATCCCTATTCCACCTCTTCCCCTGTATTCATCAACACTCATACGTGAAGTGGACACTCTCCAAGGCGTTATATCCTATTCCACAACCGCCTCCCAGTTTCATAAATCAACACTCAATCCGAGAAGTGACACTCTCCCATGGCGTTATAAAATCCTATTCGAACACCTCTCCCGTTTTTCATCAACACTCAAATCCTGTGAAGTGAACGACTCACCCATGGCGTTATAATCTCCTTATTCCATCCAACCACCATACTTCCCTGTTCATCAACACTCATAATCCTGTGAAGTGGACACTCCTGACACTCCATGGGCGTTATATTCCTATTCCATCCCACCCTCTTCCCAGTTTCATCATCAACACTCAAATCCGTGTGAAAGTGACACTCTTCCTCACATATTTATCCATGGACGTATAAATACCTATATCATTCATTCCACCAACCGACCCTCTCACCTCCCTGTTTCATCAACACACAAATCCCTGTGATAGTGACACTCTCCATGGCGTTATATCTCTTCCATTTCCCATCCCAATCCACTCATTCTCCATCAATACCTTCTCCCGTTTCAATCAACACTCATTACCTGAGAAGTGAACACTCTCCATGGCGTAATATCCTAATACCCAATTCTCCGACCTCTCCCTGTTTCATCAAACACTCATATAAATTCCTGTAAAGTGACACTCTCTCCATGGCGATTATATCTAAACCTATTCCACCCTCTCCTGTTTTTCAACAACACAAAAACACTCATATCCTCTGTGAAGTGACACTCCTCCATGGCGTGTTATATTATCCCTATATTCCACACCACCTCTCCCTCTCCCTGTTATCATCAACAAACTCATATCCAGTGAAGGTGGACAACCTCTCCATGGGCGTATATATCCAATTTCCCACCACCTCCTCTCCCTGTTTCCAGTATTTCCACCTCTCCTCTCCCTGTTTTCATCAACACTCCATATCCTGATGGAAGTGACCACCTAACTCCTCCAATGGCGTTTATATTAATAAATAAATCCTAATCCAATCCCATTCCACAACACCTCTCCCCTGTTTCATCAATCAACACTCACATCCTGTGAAGTGACACTTCTCGTCCATGGCGTTATATCACCTATTCCACCTCTCCCTGTTTAACATCAACACTCATATCCTGTGAAGTGACACTACTCCATGGCGATTAATATCCAAACCAAAACCATCTCCAACACCCCAACCCTCTCCCTGTTTCAATTCATCAACACTCATATCCTGTAGAAGTGGACACTCGTCCATGTGGCGTTATAATAATTAATCCTAAATTCCATTCCACCTCTCTCTCACCCTGTATATTTCAAATATACATTCAACACTCATATCCTGTGAAGTGACACTCTCCATGGCGTATAATCCTATTCCTCCAACCTCTCCCTGATTTCATCATCAAAACTCATATCCTGCCCTGTGAAGTGACACTCTCCATGGCGATTAAAATCCTATTCCGACACCTCTTTCCCTCTCCCGCTGTCCCTGTTTCCAATCACACTCCATATCCTGTGAAGTGACACTCCTCCATGGCGTTATATCCTATTCCACCTCTCCTGTTTCATTCAACACTCATATTCTGGAATGACACTCTCCATGGCGGTTATATCCTATTCCACAACACACAACCTGCTCCAATAATCCTATTCGCAGACCTCTCTACCCTGTTTCACAACACTCATATCCTGTGAAGTGACAACTCTCCATGGACGTTATATCCTATTCCCAATCCCTCTCCATTCCACCACTCCCCTGTTTTCATCAACACTCATATCCTGGTGAAGTGACAACACTCTCTCCACTATCTCCCATGGCGTATTTATATCCTATTAACCAATCATTCCCCAGTTTTCCACCTCTCCCTGTTTCACATCCAACACTCATATCCTGTGAAGTGGACACTACACTCTCCAATGGCGTTATATCCTATTTCTCCACCTCTCCCCTGTTTCATCAACCACCTCCATAATCCTTTGAAGTGACACTCTCCCATGGCGTTTATATCCTATTCCACTATCCCAACAATTCCCAAACCTCTCACCCCTGTTTTCATCAACACTCATATCCTGGTGAAGCGTGACCACTCCTCCATGGCGTTATAATATCCTATTCCACACCCTCTCTCCCTGTTTGGGATAATACATCAAAACTTTTCATATCCTGTGAAGTGACACTCTCCATTGGCGTTAATAAAAATCCTATTCCCACCTCTCCCTGTTTCAATCCACACTCATATATCCTGTGAAGTGACACTCTCCATGGCGATATATCCTATATCGCACCGCTCTCCCTGTTTTTCATCATCAACGACACATATTCCTGTGAAGTGAACACTTTCTCACATGGCGTTATAAAATCCTATTCCACCTCTCCTCTCCCTCCTCCCCTGTTTTCATCCCAACACTCATATCCTGTGGAAAGTGACACATCTCTCCATGCGGTTATTATCCTATTCCCCAACCTCTCCGGATTCCCGTACCCAATTCATTCCAATTCCCACCCTGCTCTTCCCTGTTTCATCAACACTCAATCCGTGAAGTGGACACCTCCATGGCGTTATAATCCCTATTCCACCTCTCTCCTGTTTCATCAATCAACACTCATAATCCTGTGAAGTGACACTCTCCATGGCGTTATAGCCTATTTTCCACCCACCTCACTCCCTGTTTCATCCAACACACATAACCCTGTGGAAGTGGACAACTCTCCCATGCCCATGGGGTTATTTATATCCTATTCCATCCACCTCGTTCCCTGTTTCATCAAACACTCATAACCTGTGAAGTGACACTCCTCCCACTCCATGGGTTTATATCCTAATCCACACCCTCTCACCCAGTTTTCTCATCAACACTCATACCTGTGAAGAGACACTTCTCCATGGCGTTATATGTATCCTATTCCACCTCTCCCTTGTTTCATCAACACTCATATCCTGTGAAGTGACACTCTCACCCATGAGCGATTATATCCTATTCCAATTCCCTCCCCAACCTCTCCCTCCCCTATTGGGGTGGGGGGGGGGGGGGGGGGTTTTTTCATCAAAACACTCCAATATATCCTGTTGAATGACACTCTCACTCACCCTCCATGGCGTTATATATCCTATTCCACCCTCTCCACCTCTCTCCTGTTTTCCATCAACACGTCATATCCTGTGAAGTGACACTCTTTCCTCTACCTCCATGATGGCGTTATAAAATAACCTATTCCACCTCTCCCCTGTTTCATCAACCACCCTCATATCCTGTGAAGTGACACTACTCTTCCATGGCGTTATAATCCCTATTCCAAATCCACCTCTCCCATGGTTTTTCATCAACACTCCTATCCTGTGAAAGTTGACAACTCTCCATGGCGTTATATCCTATTCTTCCACTCTCCCATCTCCCTGGTTTCAATCAACGACACATATCCTGTGAAGTGACACTTCTCCATGGCGTTATAAATCCCTATTCCACCTCTCCCTTGTATCATCAACAACTCCATTTATCCTGTGAATGACACTCTCCATGCGTATATATCCTATTCCACCTCTCCCCTGTTTTTCATCAAACACCATTATCCTGTGAAGGTGACCTCCTCCCTGGGCGATTATATCCTATTCCTTCCTCCTACATCCACCTCTCCCTGTTTCATCACAACTCAAACAGTGAAGTGACACTCTCATGGCGTTATAATGTTATATAATCCTAAATCCCCAGTCCACATCTACCCTGTTTGCATCAATCACTCATATCCTGTGAAGGTGACACTGTCCATGGCGTATAATATTATAATCCTATTCCAATATTTCCACCCACCTCTCGAAGGCCTGTTTCATCAACAACACTCCATAGAATCCTGTACGTGACACTCTCCCATGGCGTTATATCCTATTTCCACCTCTCCCTGTTCTATTCATCAACAATCAGATCCTGTGAAGGTGACACCCTCCTCCATGGCGTTATATCCTGATTCCACTTTTCTCCTGCTGTATAATCAATCAACACTCATTATCCATGTGAAAGTGAACCACTCCTCCATGGGCGTTATAATCCTATTACCAATATCCTATTCCAAAAACCTCTCCCTGGTTTCATCCAACACTCATATCCATGAAGTGACACATCATCCATTGGCGTTATATCCGTATTCCATCCAATCCCACCCTCAACCTCTCTCTCCTCTCCCCCCTGTTTTCATCACACCTCATATCCTGTGAAGTGACCAACTCTTCCCATGGCGTTATGATCCTATTCCACAATCCATTCCCACCTCCTTGCCCCCTGTTGGCAACATCAACACTCATATCCTGGTGAAGTGGACACTCTCCACCTCACAAACCTCTCCATGGCGTTATAAATAATCATCCTATTTTCCAATTACCACCTTCCCCCTGTTTCATCATCAAACACTCATATCCTGTGAAGTGACACTCTCCATGGCGTTTTATATTAATAGTCCTAATCAAACCACCATCTCCCCCCTGTTTATGATGAAACACTCATATCCGGTGAAAGTGACACTTCACCAAGGCGTTTATAAATCCTATATCCACCTTCCACCCCCTGTTTTCATTCAACAACACCTATCCTGTGGAAGTGACAACACGTCATGCGTTATAAAATATCCTATTCCACACCTCTCACCCTGTTTCACATCATTCAACACTCATATCCTGTGAAGGTGACACTTGACACTCACTTTCCCTCCATGGCGTTATATCCTAATCGCACCACCACATTCCACCTCTCCCTCTGTTTCATCAACACTCATAATCCTGTGAGAGATTGACACTCTCTCCATGGGCGTTATTAAAATAAATCCTATTTCCAAATCCACCCTTCCCTGTTTTCCAATCATCAACACTCCATATCCTGTGAAGTGACCTCTCCCATGGTCGTTATAATCCTATTCCATTCTTTTTAATCCACCTCTCCCTGTTTCATCAACACTCATATCCTGTGAAGGTGACACTCTCCATGGGCGGTTATATCCAATTATTCCACCTCTCCCTTGTTTTCATAATCAACAACTCATATCCGGTGGAAGTGACACTCTCCATGGCGTTATAATCCTATTCTCCACCTCTCCCTCTCCCACTGTTTCATCAACACTCATAAACCTGTGAAGTGACACTCTCCATGGCGTTATATCCTATAAACCACAAACCTCTCCCCTCCCCTGTTTCTCAACACTCATATATCCTGAGTTAGAAGGTGTACACTCACTCCTCTCCAAGATGGGCGTTATATCCAATGTCCATTTTCCAATCCTAATCACACTCTCCCTGTTTCATCAACAACGTCATAACCTGTGAAGTGACACACACTCCATGGCGTTAATTTCCTATTCCACCTCTCCCTGTTTCATTCAACAACTCATGTATCCTGTGAAGTGACACTCATCCATGAGGCGTTATAATAAACCTATTTCCATCCACCTCTCCCAGTTTCATCATCAACACTCATATCCTGTGAAGTGACACTCTCCATGGCGTTATATAGAGTTAACCTATTCCATCCCACCTCTCCTCTCCCTGTTTCAAATCCACACTCATATCCTGTGAGAAGTGACCACAGGAGTGAATACTCTCCATGGCTGTTGTATAACCTATTCCAACCCCTCTTCTTCCACCTCCCTGATTTCATCATCAACAACACTCCCATCATCCTGTGAAGTGACACTCTCCATGGCGTTTAATAAATCCCTAATTCTCCACCTCTCCCCTGTTTCATCAATCAACACTCATACTTTGAAGTGGACACTCTCTCCAAGGCGTTATAAATTCCCTATTCCACCTCTCCCTGTTTCACATCACCACTCAATATCCTGTGAAAGTGACACTCTCCATGGCGTTATATAAGATCCTATATCCAACCCTCATCTTCCCTTTATCATCAATCAACACTCAGATCCTGTGAATGACACTCTTCTCCATGGCGTTTTTAATATTCCTAATTCATATCCTAATTATCCTCCATCCAAACCAATACCTATTCCACACCTCTTCCCTCCCCAGTTTTCATCACAACACTCATATCCTGTGAAGTGACCCTCCTCCATGGCGTTATATCCTATTCCACCCTCCCTGTTTCATCAACAAACTTCATATCCTGGAAGTAGGACACTCCATCTCCCATGGAAGGCGTTATATCCTATTTCCCACACCTCCAGTCTCCCTGTTTCATCAACACTCATAATCCTGTTGAAGTGACACTCTCCATTGGCGTTATATCCTATGTTCCACCTCTCCCTGTTTCCATTCATCAACTACTCATATCCGTGAAGTGACACTCTCCATGGCGTTAGTAAAATCCTGATTCCAACCTCTCCCTCCCCCAGTTTTCAATCAACAACTGCTATATCCTGTGAAGGTATGAAGTGACCACTCTCCATGGCGTTATCAAAATCCTATTCCACTCTCCCCCCCCCCCCCTCCCTGTTTCATCAAAACAGACATCATATCCTGTGAAGTGACCATCTCCACTCTCCATGGGCGTTATACATACCTATTCCACCACATCTTTCCAACCTCCTCCCTGTATCGAATAATCAAACACTCAGAATATGATCCTGTGAAGTGACCCTCCTCCCAAAGGCGTTATATTCCTATTTCCAAGCAACAACCTCATGCTTCCCTGTTAGATATTAATATCTTATCATCAACACCATATCTGTGAAGTGACAACTTCCCATGATGGCGTTTATATCCTAGTCCATATTCCACCATCTCCTGTTTCATCACTACTCATATTCCTAGTGTGAAGTGACAACTCATCCTTCCAAGGCGTTATATCCTATTATCCACCTCCTACCCTGTTTCAATCACCACCTCATATCCTGTGAAGATGACACTCTTCCTCACCTTGTGGCGTTATATCCTATTCCACCTCTCCTCTCCCTGATTTTCATCAACACACTCGTGGGCTGGATCCTGTGAAGTGAAGTGACACACTCCAATGGCGTTTAGAAATAATCCGATTCCACCTCTCCCTTGTTTACACTCAACACTCATATCCTTGAAGATGTGACACCTGAACTTTCCCATGGCGTTATATCCCTATTCCATATTTTCCACCTCTCTATCCCTGTTTCCATACAACAAACACTCATATCCTGGTGAAGTGACACTCTCCATGGCGTTATAAAAAATCCTATGTCCACCTCTTAGGCCTTGTTTCATCAACACTCATATCTGTGAAGTGACACTCCTCTCCATGGCGTTATAGAATATTCCCTATGCCACTCTCTGCTGCCTGTTTCATCAACACTCCTATCCCTAGTGAAGTGACAAACACTCTCCATAGGGCGTATAATATCCTATTCCAACATCCTATCCAACACCTCTGCCTGTTTCATCAAAACACTCATATCCTGTGAAGTTGACACTCTACCTCATGGCGTTATAAAAAAAAAAAAAAACATCCCCTATTCCCAACCACTCTTCCACACGTCTCCCTGTTTCATCAACACTCATAAATCCTGTGAAGTGACCCTTCCTCCATGGCGTTATAGTTATAAAAAATCCTATTATTCCACCTCTCCTGTTTCATCCAACACTCATATCCTGTGAAGTGACAACGCTGCCATGGCGTAATATCCTAGTTCCCACCTCTCCCTGTTTCAATGGAGGCGATCACCACTCATAAAACCCTGTGAATGGACACTCTCTCATGGCGTTATATCCCTATTCCCACCTCTCCCTGTATCACATCAACAACTCATATCCTGTGAAGTGACCACTCCTCATGCGTTATGGGTATCCTATTCCAATCCACCTCTTCCCCTCTCCTGTTTCATCAACACTCAATCCTGTGAAGTGAACACTCTCCATGGCGTATATAATCCTATTTCCACAACTTACAATTCCACCTCTCCCCTGTTTCACAATCAACATTCATATCCTGTGAAGTGACACACTCCATGGCGTTTATATAATCCTATTCCACCTCACCCCTGTTTCATCAACACCATATCCCTGTGAAGTGAACACTCTCCATGGCGTTATAATATCCTATTCCACCTCACTCTCCATGTTTCAATTCAACACTCATAGATCCTGTGAAGTGACACTCTCCATGGCGTTATAATCCTATTCCATCCACCTCTCCCTCTCCCTGTTTCAATCAACACTCAATAACGCCTGTGAAGGTGACACTCTCCATGGCGTATTATATTCCTATTCCACCTCTTTCCCTCCCTGTTTCAATCAAAAAAAAACACTCATGATCCTGTGAAGTGACACTCTCCCATGGCGTCTAGAAACAGCCTATTCCACTATTCCCACCTCTCCGGCGGGTGTGCAACTCTCCATGGCGTTATTAATATCCTATTCCCATATCCTCCCTATTCCACACTCTCCCCCCTGTTTCATCAAACACTCATATCCTTGAAGTGACACTCAGCCATGGCGATTTAATAATATCCTCCTTTCCACCACTCCCTGTTTTTTCATCAAACAACTCATAATCCTGTGAAGGGACAGACACCATCTCCCTTCCATGGCGTTATATCCTATTCCAATTCCAACCTCCTCCCTGTTTAGGGGGGGGGGGGGGGGGGGGGGGGGGGGCGATTCAACAACTCATATCCTGTGGAAGGGACACTCTCCATGGCGTTATTATCCCTAAGTTCCACCACCTCTCCCTGTTTTCATCTACACTCATTATAATCCTGTGAAGGGGGGACACTCTCCATGGCGTTTTATCCTATTTCACCTCTCCCCTGTTTCATCAACACCATAATCCTGTTTGAAGGGACCCACACTCTCCATAGCGTTTATAATCCTATTTCCTCACTCCACCTCTCTCCTGATTACCTCAACACACTCCATATCCTGTGAAGGGACAACTCTCTCCATGGCCGTTATAACCAATTCCACCACTTTCCTCCCTGTTTCATCACCACACATGAACCTGTGAAGGGACACGCTCTCCGCATTGCGTTATAAACCTATTCCTCCATCTCTCCCTGTTTCTCAACACTCATATCGCTGTGAAGGGACCACACTCTCTCTCTCCAATGGCGTTATAATCCCTATTTTCCTCCACACCCTGTTTTCATCCAACAAACTCGATATCCTGTGAAGGGCCACTCTCCCATGGCGTTATAACCTAGTTTCCACCTCTCCCCTGTTTCAATTCAACCACAACTCATATCTGTGAAGTGACACTCTCCATGGCGTTATAATCCAATTTAATCCCTATTCCATCCAAATTCCAATTCCACATCCATCCCATCCACCCTCACCCTGTTTCAACAACACTGCATTATCCCTGTGAAGGTGACCCACCTCCATCTCTCCATGGGCGTTATATATCCTATTCCACCTCACCCCTGTTTCATCAACCTTCCTATCCTGTGAAGTGACACATCTTCCATGGCGCTTATAAAATCCAATTCCAATCCATTCATCCTATTCTTTCCCAATCCACACAACACCTCTCCACTCCCTGTTTTTCATTCAATCAACACTCTCATATCCTGTGAAGTGAAAACAGAACACACTCTCTCACATGTGGCGTTTAATATCCTATTCCACCTCTCCCCTGTTTCAATCAACACTCATATCCTGTGAAGTGACACTCCTTCCGATGCGTTTTAAAATCCTATTCCTCACCTCTCCCCTGTTTCAATCAAACACTCATAATCCTGTGAAGTGACGAACTACTCACTCCCTCCATTGTCCATGGCGTTATAATCCTATACCACCACCTCCTCCCCTGTTTCATTATCATCAACACTCATATCCAGGAAGTGACACTCTCCATGGCGTTATAATCCAATTCCACCTCTCCCTGTTTTCATTATCAACCAACTCATATCCTGGTGAAGTGACAATCCTCTCCATGGCTCGGTTATAATCCTATTCCACACACCTCTCCCCCTGTTATCATCATCAAACACACCAACTCATATCCTGTGAAGTGACACTTCTCCCAAGGCGTTGTATTATCCTATTCCCAATCAAACCAACCATTGCCATTCCACACCACCTCACCCTGTTTCATCAACACGTCATATCCCTGTGAAGTGGACACTCTCCATGGGCGTTATTAATATCGCTATTCCGAACCACTCCCTGTATCATCAACACTCCATAATCCAGTGAGTGAACCAGCTTGTGACTCTCCAAGCGTTTATATCCTATTCCACCTCCTCCTGTATTCATCCACAATCATATCCTGTGAAGTGACACCACTCTCCTCTCCATGGCGTTATATATAAATCCTATTCCATCCCTATTCCACACCTCTCCCCTCTCATCCCCCTGTTTCAATCAACACTCATATCCTGTGAAGTGACACTCTCCATGGCGTTAATAATCCTATTCCTTCCACCACCTCTCCCTTTTTCATCAACACCTCATATCCAGTGAAGTGACACTCACTCTCGTCTCGCATGGCGTTATCATCCTAAAGTCCCCCTCTTTCTCTCTCTCCGCCTGTTTTTCATCCAACACCTCATAAATATCCTTTGAAGTGACACTCTTCTCCCTCTCCATGGCGTTTGTTATATATCCTATTCCATCCACCTCTTCTCCCCTGTTTCAGCAAATCACCACTCCATATCCTGTGGAAGTGACAACTCTCCATGGCGTTAATAAAATATCCAATTCCACCTCCAACCTCCTAACCTGTTTAATCAATCAACACACGTCATATCCTGTGAAGTGAAACACTCTCATGGGCGTTATAATTCCTAATTCCCCGTCCACCTCTCCCTGTTTCAATATCAACACCTCATTATCCTGTGAAGTGACACTCACCTCCATGGCGTTATATCCTAGTAGCCACGCACTCCCAGTTTCCATCAACACTCAAACCTGGAAGTGACACTTCACCATGGCGTTATATCCTATTCCTTCCCCGCTCCCTGAGTTGGGAATCAACAACACTATATCCAGTGAAGTGGACAACTCTCCATGTCGTTATAATCCTATTCCTCCACCTCTCTCTCCCTGTTTTTCAATCACACTCATAATCCTGGTGAAGTGACACTCTCCATTGGCGTTTATAATCCTATTCCATCATCCTCACCCTGTTTCATCAACACTCATATCCTGTGAAGTGAACACTCTCCATGGCGTTATATCCAATACCATCCACCTCTTCCCTTCCCTGTTTCATCAACACTCATATCCTGTGAAGTGACACTCTCCAGATGGCGTTATATCCTATTCCACTACCTCTCTCCCTGTTTCATTTCATCCAACCACTCATATCCTAGTTGAAAGTGACACTCCTCCATGGCCGTTATTATGCCTATTTCCACCTCTCTCCCTGATTCCAATCCCACCTTCTCCCCTGTGTCATAATTCATCAAACACTCATATCCTGGAAGTGACACTCTCCAAGGCCGTTAATAAAATCATATTCCATTCCACTTCACCAATCCACCTCTCCCTGTTTCATCACAAAAAATTCAACACGATCATATCCTAGAAGTGACATACCTCCATGGCGGTTATATCCCTAAAAAAAAATATCCACCTCTCCCTGTTTTCATCAACACTCAAATCCAGTGACGTGACACCTACTCCCATGGCGTTTATAAAATTCCCATTTGGCCTCCCACCTCACCCAGTTTCATCAACACTCATATCCTGTGAAGTGACGCACTACACTCCATTGGCGTTTATATCCTATTCCATCCACCTCCTCCCTGGATTTTCATCAACCACTCATATCCTGTGAAGTGGACACTCTCCATGGCGTTATAAATAAATATCGCAATTCCCGAAATTCCACCTCTCCCTGTTTCATCAACAACTCATATCCTGTGAAGTGACATCTCTCCATGGGCGATATAATCCTATTTCCACCTCTCCCTCCCTGTATTTAATCAAACACTCATGATCCTTGAAGTGACACTCTCCATGGCGTTTATAAGTCCTTATGTCCAACCACTTCCCTGTTATCTATCATAATCAAGTTTCAATCATCAACACTCATATCCTGTGAAGTGACACTCACCATGGGCATTATAAATAATTAATCCTATTTCCACCTCCTCCTGTTTCAATTCAAACACTCATATCCTGTGAAGTTGACAAAACCCAGCCCCCCCCCGCCCCCCCCCCCACTCTCCATGGCGTTATAAAATAATTTCCTATTCCAAAGTTTCCAACTCTCTCACCGTGTTTCAAATCAACACTCAAATCCTGTGAAAGTGACCACTTCTCCATGGCGTTTATAATCCTATTCCACCTCCTTTCTCTCCCTGATTTCAATCAACACTCATATCCGGTATGTAGTGACACTCTTCCAAATGGCGTTTATAATCCTATTCCAACCTCTACCCTGTTTCTTCATCAATCAACAACACCTCAAAGACCAGTGAATGTGACACCTCCATGGCGTTATATCCTATTCTCCAACCTCACCCTGTTTCACCATCAACACGTTCATATCCTGTGAAGAGACACGACTCTCCATGGCGTTTATAGATCCTATTCCAACCTCTCCCCTGTTTCACATCAACCCAAACTCATATCCTGTGAAGTTGACACTCTCCATGGCGTTATAATCCCTAATTCCCTCCATCCACCACCTCTTTCTCCTTATTCATCAACTACTCATATCCTGATGAAGTGACACTACTTCTCCATGGCGTTAATAATCCTACTTCCAATTCCACCTCTCCCTCCCACTCCCTGTTTCATCAACACACAAATCCCTGTGAAGTGACACTCTCCATGGCGGTTATAACCAAATTCCACCTCTCTCCCTTTTTCATCATCAACACACATATCCTGTGAAGTGACCCTCTCCCTCCATGAGTTTATAAATCCTATTCCATTTATTCCACACCTCCTCCCTGTTTCCACCATCATCAACACTCGACATAAATATCCTGTGAAGTGAACACCACTCTCCATGGCGTAATAACCTAATTTCCAGCGCTCTCCCCTGTTTCATCAACACTCAGATCCTGTGAAGGTGACACTCTTCCTCCATGTGGCGTTATAAATCCCTATTACCACCTTCTTCCCTGTTTCATCAAATCAACAACTCATATCCTGAGGAAGTGGACAACTCTTTTTATCCCATGGCGTTTATAACTCCTATTCCCACCTCCCCCTGTTTCATCAACAAACTCATATCCCTGTGAAGTGACACTGATCCTCCTCCAATGGCGTTATATCCTTTCCACCTCCTCCCTGTATTCATCAACAACTCATATCCGTCCCTGTGAAGTGGTCACTCCTCCATGGGCGTTTTAACCTATTCCCCACAATTCCCAATTCCACCTCTCTCCCTGATTACATCAACACTGACTCATATCCTGTGAAGTGACACTCTCCCATGGCGTATAATCCTATTCCATCCCAACCTCTCCCTGTTTCAATCAACACTCATAACCAGTGAAGTGACGAACTCTCCATTGCGAATTTATAATCCTATTCCAACATTTCCACCTCTCCCCGGTTTCATTAATCAACACTCATATCCAGTGAAGTGACACTCTCCCCATCCAAGGCTTTATAAAATCCTATTCCACCTCTCCCTGTTTCATCAACACCATATCCTGCTGTGAAGTGACACTCTCCATGTGGCTTAATATCCTATTCTTTCCACCTCTCCCTGTTTGGGGAGGGGGGGGGGGGGGGTGGGCATCAACACTCATAATCCTGTGAAGGTGTAACCACTCATCCATGATGGCGTTATATCCTATTCTCACCTCACCCTGTTTCATCAAAGAAAACACTCATATCCTGTGAAGTGACACTCTCAATGGCGTTATAATCCTATTTCACCTCTTCCCTGATTTCATTTCAACACTCATATCCTGTGAAGTGACACTCTCCATGGCGTTATATCCCTATTCCACCTCACCTGTTTTCTCAACACTCTATCCTTGAAGTAGACACTCTCTCCATGGCCGTTATAAAATCCTATTCCACCTCTCCCCTGTTTCATCAACACTCATATCTGTGAAGGCTGACACTCTCCATGGCGTTATATCCTATTCTTCACCTCTCCCTGTTTTCTCAACACTCATATCCTGTGAAGTGACACACTCCATGGCGTTATAATCCTATTCCACCTCTCCCCTGTTTCATAACACTCATATCCTGTGAAGTGACAACTCTCCACGGCGTTTAATAATCCTATTCCATCCACACCTCTCCCCTGTTTCACAACAACACTCATATCCTGTGAAGTGACACCTCCATGGCTTTATATCCTAATTTCCACTTGTCTCTCCCTGTTTCATCAACACTCACATATCCTGTGAGTGAAACTCTCCATGGGCGTTAATCCTATTCCACCTCTCCCTGTTTCATCAACACTCATAATCCTGTGAAAGTGACACTCTCCATGGCGTTTTATCCCTATTCACGACCTCTCCCTGTTTCCAAACAACACTCATATCCCTGTGAAGTGACACTCTCCATGGCGTTATATCCTATTCCACCTCCTCCCTGTTTCATCAACACATATAT
Source organism: Conus ventricosus (assembly GCA_018398815.1). Classification (NCBI taxonomy): domain Eukaryota; kingdom Metazoa; phylum Mollusca; class Gastropoda; order Neogastropoda; family Conidae; genus Conus; species Conus ventricosus. The sequence continues at coordinate 571 of JAFLJL010014143.1, read as the reverse complement.
CATGTGAAGTGACACTCTCCATGGCGTTATAATCCCTATTCATCCACCTCTCCCTGTTTCATCAACACTCATATACCTGTGAAGGGACCCACTCTCCATGGCGTTATATCCTATTCCACCTCTCCCCTTGTTTCATCAACACTCAAATCCTGTGAATGTGACCACTCTCTAAACTCTCCATGGCGTTATAATCCAATTCCACCTCTCCTCTGTTTCCATCACACTCATATCCGTGAAGTGACACTCTCCAAGCGTTATATCCTATTCCACACCTCTCCCCTGTTTCATCATCAACAACTCATATCCTGTGAAGTACACTCTCCATGGCGTTATATCCTATTCCACCTCTCCCTGTTTCCATTCACCACTCATATCCCTGTGAAGTGAAGACACTTCCCCCCTTTTTTTTTTTTTTTTTCTCTGCTCCGGAAGCAACGAGATTCTTCAGCGGATCAAAAATAGAGATAACACCAGTTTGGTGCCTGGTCCGCTACCCACTCCAAACAACAGTTGGATGCCTAACACCCAACCCACACCACACAAACAGATTGGATGCCTGTCCCTACCCACA
>JAFLJL010014142.1:15000-17500 GCA_018398815.1 Conus ventricosus | reverse complement strand
AGATCGTAGTGTGGCGCTTCATAGCACTGGGCTTATCATCCTCACTCCACGAAAATGATGTGACGTGATTTATAGGATCATTTTCCGTAGAAATATGCGCATGGACTTGATTTAGTTTGGTTGATGTATTTTCCTCTTCATAACCGTAGTTTATTTGTCACAAATTTATCGATTGAAAATGTGATGCATACCTCAGAAAATAAAGACGGCTGCTAAATATCTGAACATGATATTTTGGGTCTGATTTGGCGCACACACTTTGCTTCAAAATATCATGTCAGTGCACTAGATATCATGCAACAAAGGACATGGACGCCACACGTGCACATTTAGTCATGTCAGAGCACTAGATATCATGCAACAAAGGACATGGACGCCACACGTGCACATTTAGTCATGTCAGTGCACTAGATATCATGCAACAAAGGACATGGACGCCACACGTGCACATTTAGTCATGTCAGTGCACTAGATATCATGCAACAAAGGAAAGGACGCCAATCATGCACATTTAGTCATGTCAGTGCACTAGATATCATGCAACAAAGGAAAGGACGCCAATCATGCACATTTAGTCATGTCAGTGCACTAGATATCATGCAACAAAGGAAAGGACGCCAATCATGCACATTTATTCATGTCAGTGCACTAGATATCATGTAACAAAGGAAAGGACGCCACACATGCACATTTAGTCATGTCAATGCACTAGATATCATGTAACAAAGGAAAGGACGCCAATCATGCACATTTAGTCATGTCAGTGCACTAGATATCATGCAGCAAAGGACATGGACGCCACACATGCACATTTAGTCATGTCAGTGCACTAGATATCATGCAGCAAAGGAAAGGACGCCAATCATGCACATTTAGTCATGTCAGTGCACTAGATATCATGTAACAAAGGACATGGACGCCAATCATGCACATTTAGTCCAAGGACAAGGCAGACATGCCCAGGTGAATGCGTACGTTCTTCCTAGGGTGGTCGCATTGGGCATGTTCTGCCTGGGGCCAGTAGTCTTGTTGAGGTGCATGCTGTCCAATGTTGCATTGCAACAGACTGAAAATAATGGATGAATCTGTTCCCAAGGAAGCTGTTATTCTTGCCATTATTTACATTGCTTTGTATGGTGGGTTTCACAAACATTGATAACCTCTCTCTCTCTCTCATCTCTCTCCTCTCTCTCTCTCTCATCTCTCTCTCTCTCTCTCTCTCTCATCCTCTCTCTCTCTCTCTCTCTCTCTCTCTCTCTCTCTCTCTCCTTTCTCTCTCTCAAATATGCTTAGGCCTACTGCTCCCACACACACACACACACACACACACACACACACACACACACACACACACACACACACACACACACACACACACACGCACGCACGCACGCACGCACGCACGCACGCACGCACGCACGCACGCACGCACGCACGCACGCACGCACACACACCACACACAACACACACACACTGTTAAACCATTTACCAGAGAACTGGATAGTCATTTTACATAATTATTTTACAAATGTTGGGAACGTGGACAAATTCCCGATATATGGAAGACGTCTATTGTGACTCCTATTCTAAAGCAGGGCAAGCCTCGGTCTGAGACGTCTAGCTATAGACCCATTTCAGTCACGTCTCATACTGGAAAAGTCATGGAAAAAAATAGTAAATTTCAGAATGGCCTATTACTGTGATACAAATGATGTATTTCTTCACATCAATCTGGATTTAGAAAAGGAGGAAGTACAATTGATCACCTGACACGACTAACTACTCAAATTAAGAAACAGTTTTATAAACGTAAAAGTGTCCTTGCTTCCTTCTTTGATCTTACTAAAGCTTACGATAGAGTGTGGCACAGCCGATTATTATATAAATTAAAAACAAATTGGTCTTTCTGGTCACGTCTACAATTATGTGAAATCCTTTTTAAGTGGGAGACACATAATGACCAAAGTTGGTGTGACTTTATCATCCTCAAGATCAATAATATTGGAATTCCACAAGGTTCTATAATCTCCCCATTGTTATTCAACGTAATGCTATATGACTTATATACATGTTTTTCTCATATACCAAGGTAGCTCAATATGCTGATGACATTTGCAATATGGATTAATGTATCTTTAAAGAAAAGAACAAATTTACGTCACATAAATTATATTCAGAAGCTCTTTCAGCACGAGCTGGATAAATTAAATAGTTATATGCATTTGAATGGCTTTCAATTCTCTGTTGAAAAGACACATTTGTTCTCTTTAACAATGGATATAACCCAAGTAACCGCCTATATTCTTTCTGGGAGGACGGGAAATTTTTTATAAACTTGAAGTAAAATTTTTAGGTGTCCTACTTACACCAAAACTAAACTGGAAAAAAACATATTGACTCAATTGTTACTAAAGAAGTTAAAAGTTTGAATTTTCTAAAACTTGTCAGTCATTTTCCATGGGGACAGGATCCCAAAGTTTTGTTGCATTTACAACCAGTC
>JAFLJL010014142.1:0-7500 GCA_018398815.1 Conus ventricosus | reverse complement strand
ATAATAGCTCCCAGTGGGACAACTAGCACAACATGCTATCTAGCTATAATAGCTCCCAGTGGGACAACCGACACAACATGCTATCTAGCTATAATAGCTCCCAGTGGGACAACTAGCACAACATGCTATCTAGCTATAATAGCTCCCAGTGGGACAACTAGCACAACATGCTATCTAGCTATAATAGCTCCCAATGGGACAACTAGCACAACATGCTATCTAGCTATAATAGCTCCCAATGGGACAACTAGCACAACATGCTATCTAGCTATAATAGCTCCCAGTGGGACAACTAGCACAACATGCTATCTAGCTATCATAGCTCCTAGTAGGACAACTAGCACAACAGGCTGTCTAGCTATAATAGCTCCCAATGGGACATCAGCACAACATGCTATCTAGCTATAATAGCTCCTAATGGGACATCAGCACAACATGCTATCTAGCTATAATAGCTCACAGTGTGACAACTAGCACAACAGGCTATCTAGCTATAATAGCTCCCAATGGGACAACTAGCACAACATGCTATCTAGCTATAATAGCTCCCAATATGACATCTGACACAACATGCTATCTAGCTATAATAGCTCCCCGTGGGACAAAAAGCACAACATTCTATCTAGCTATAATAGCTCCTAGGGGGACATCAGCACAACATGCTATCTAGCTATAATAGCTCCCCGTGGGACAACCAGCACAACATTCTATCTAGCTATAATAGCTCCTAGTGGGACATCAGCACAACATTCTATCTAGCTATAATAGCTCCTAGTGGGACATCATCAGCACAACATGCTATCTAGCTATAATAGCTCCTAGTGGGACAACTAGCACAACATGCTATCTAGCTATAGTAGCTCCTAGTGGGATAACCAGCACGGGCGTGCAACCTGTTTGTGTCAGCGCTACACGCTAACAAGAGCAGCATCCCATTGGTCATCATGGTAGGGGTAGCATCACGTGCAAGCGACCCGTATCAGCACTGCACGGGGTAGGCCTATTTAACGCGACACGCATGTTAAGCAAATTATCAAACCAAAGGACAGCTTGCACAACGTGCGCTGTCGCTCAGTAGGACTCCCAACACTCCATGGGGGAAGACAGCAGCCCGATAGTTTATTATCCAAGCGCAGCATTGTCATCAGCGTGTGAAGACACGGTCCGACTTTGTGGCGTGTTTTGTTGGTCCAGTCTTAGCAGCAATTATGTCAGCGTGGAGGATAAGTTATCCCCTTTGTGATCCCGTAATTTACAACTTGTGCACGAGCAGTTCGGAAACCTAGCATGGCAATGTTGCATGTTGTGATAAACTTTTCAAGTCCGGTGTGTTTCAGGACTTCCCTCTTTGCGAGAATTTTTGGAGGCTTTGATAGATTAATATGTTTTTGAAATATAATCTCCTCCTCCTCCCCCCCCCCCCCCCCCCCCCACACACACACACACACCTGGTCCCCTAGGGATAGAGGAAAAAGCATTACACGTTTTAATGTCAAATCACACACCTTTCGTGCGTGGTGGTGGTGGTTGTGATGGTAGTGGTGGTGGTACGATGGTGGTGGTGGTTGTGATGGTAGTGGTGGTGGTACGATGGTGGTGGTGGTTGTGGATGGTAGTGGTGGTTGATACGATGGTGTGTGTGGTTGTGATGTAGTGGTGGTGGTACATGATGGTGGTGGTTGTGATGGTAGTGGTGGTGTACGATGATGTGTGGTTGTGATGGTGGTGTGGTTTTGATGGTAGTGGTGGTGGTACATGATGGTGGTGGTGTGATGGGGTGGTGGTTGTGATGGTAGTGGTGGTGTACGATGATGGTGGTGGTTGTGATGGTGTGGTGGTTGGATGGTAGTGGTGGTGGTACGATGATGGTGGTGGTTGTGATGTGGTGGTGGTAGTGGTGGTGGTACGTGGTGGTGGTGGTTGTGATGGTGGTGGTGGTGGTACGATGATGGTGGTGGTGAGGTAGTGGTGGTGGTACGATGGTGGTGGTGTTGTGATGGTAGTGGTGTGGTACGATGGTGGTGGTGGTTGTGATGGAAGGTGGTGGTACGATGATGGTGGTGGTGAGGGTAGTGGGGTGGTACGATGGTGGTGGTGGTTGTGATGTGTGGTGGTGGTGTGGGGTTGTGATGGTGGTGGTGGTTGTGATGGTGGTGGTGGTTGTGATGGTAGTGGTGGTGGTACGATGGTGGTGGTGGTGTGATGGTATGGTGGTGGCACGATGGTGGTGGTGGTGTGGTTGTGATGGTAGTGGTGGGGGCACGATGGTGGTGGTGGTGGTGGTTGTGATGGTAGTGGTGGTGGCACGATGGTGGTGGTGGTGGTGGTTGTGATGGTAGTGGTGGTGGCACATGGTGGTGGTGGTGGTGGTTGTGATGGTAGTGGTGGTGGCACGATGGTGGTGGTGGTGGTGGGTGTGATGGTATGGTGGTGGCACGATGGTGGTGGTGGTTGTGATGGTAGTGGTGGTTGTGATGGTAGTGGTGGTTGTGATGGTGGTGGTGGTTGTGATGGTAGTGGTGGTTGTGATGGTGTGGTGGTTGTGATGGTGGTGGTGGTTGTGATGGTGGTGGTGGTTGTGATAGTGGTGGTGGCACGATTGGGTGGTGGTTGTGGTGATAGTGGTGGTGGCACGATGGTGGTGGTGGTGGTGGTTGTGATGGTAGTGGTGGTGGCACGATGGTGATGGTGGTGGTGGTTGTGGTGATAGTGGTGGTGGTACGATGGTGATGGTGGTTGTGGTGATAGTGGTGGTGGTACGATGTGAGATGGTTGTGGTGATAGTGTGGTGGTGAACGATGGTGATGGTGGTTGTGGTGATAGTGGTGGTGGTACGATGGTGGTGGTGGTTGTGGTGATAGTGGAGGTGGTTACGATGGTGGTGGTTGTGGGTATAGTGGTGGTGGTACGATGGTGATGGTGGTTGGTGGTGATAGTGGTGGTGGTACGATGGTGATGATGGTTGTGGTGATAGTGGTGGTGGTACGATGGTGGTGGTGGCGTAGAAACAGGGAAGTGTTGTCCAGTTTCAGATTTTGAACATTTGACACACAGACACACAGACACGACACAGACACAGACACACAACACCACACACACACACACACACACACAACACCACACACACACACACACACACACACAACACACACACGGGCGAGCGCGCGCCAAGATAAGAGACATAAAAGGCAGGCCACCCAGCGTCCAGATAAAGACATAAAAAGCAGGCATAGTGCGGTGCTGCCACCCAGAGTGAGAGAGAGAGAGAGAGAGAGAGAGAGAGAGAGAGAGAGAGAGAGAGAGAGAGAGAGAGACAGACAGACAGACAGACAGACAGACAGACAGACAGACAGAATACAGAGAGAGACAGACAGACAGACAAAGAGAGAGAGAGAGAGAGAGAGAGAGAGAGAGAGAAGAGAGAGAGAGAGAGAGAGAGAGAGAGAGAGAGAGAGAGAGAGAGAGAGAGAGAGAAGTGTAGAGGGGAGGAGGGGGCGAGGAGGAAGGACAGAAAGGAAATGACTGACCGAGTAAAATTTGTCTTTGAAGGTGTTTTCTGAGTCGGTCTTTGAAACGTTTATGATGTGAATTATTTTTTGATATGCGTGTAAAGGGGAAAAAGTGAAGTTCGTGAATTTTTTGTCTATGGCTCCTCAGTTGAAGCGTGATGAGTGATGATGTAGATGTCTGCTACTGCAGGTTTAAAACGTGAAGGGCTGAACTTTTTTTGAGTGCAATAGATTTTCCCGTAGATTTGGAACAGGTAAATACCAGGTTTTAACCCCCAATTCCCCCCCACCCCCCGAAAATTCCCCCCCGGGGGACGTTTCGTATCCCGAATCCCCCCGGGGGGGGGATTTTTTGTACCCCAAAAATTTCCCCCCCCCGGGGGACTTTTGTCGATATACCAGAATGCCCCCCGGGGGGGAATGTTGGGTAGGGCTAGAATGCCCCCGGGGGGCATGTTGGGTATGCTGACCGCCCCCCTGGGGGCAATCAAAAAATTGGCCCCCCCCCCCCCCCCCCCCTATCTTTTGGGGGCCCCCATGAGGACAAAAATATTTTCACCCCAGCAAGAAATTTGGCCCCCTTTTTGCCATGGACTTTTAAACATTAGTATCCTTTATTATAGGTCTTTGGATCTGCAGTGGAAACATCATTAGTTTTGGGCAAATTTCCCCTTTTTTTGATAAAAGGAACTTGTCGGGAAAAAAATCAGCTTAATTCCCGTCTATGATAGAGGTGATTTTTTTTTTTATGTGTTTTTCCCCCGGCACCATTTCCAGACGTGGACGCTTTGTGAGGGAGAAAGGAAATGGGTTCAAAAAAAAATTTCCCGGATATGGGGTTAACATAAAAAACGGGAAATTGAGAAAAAAAAAATTGCGACCCAACTTTTTTGAACATGTTTTTATATGTGATTGCCTTTTAAAAGTTTCATCAATGACACCCCTAAGACACGGTTTTCGGAAAACCCGCTCGCCAAAGGGTTTTCCCCCCTCATTTTTAGGCTAAACAAAAGATGCTTTTCCTTTGATTTTTCTTTTCTGGGATGCTGGGACCTACTTTTTGTTTTGTGCTTTTTAAAGGGGCCCATTGGGTTTTTGGGTTTTGCACCTTTAAGGACATCAGTGATACTTTGTTTTTAACGAAAATTTGTACAGACATGATGTTTGTATCTACAGGGGAAGAGAATACGTCAGCAAACGGGATACAGCTGACATCATTGTGAGATATGGGGGCATGGGTTTAGGTATTTATAAAAATACAAAAGGGAGAAGAGGCCAAGGACGAGCCTTGTGGAACCCCACAGCACTATTCCTTCGAGGAAAAAAGGCCCGTTTAATTAAACACGCTGGGTCTGTTTCAAGAATATTAAAAGAAAAAGGGGGACACTCCCGGTTTTTAAAAACTTTTGGGCAGTCATTTTTTTAAAAAATTTATTTTTGTGGTCTAAAAAGGATAAAACGCTTTTTAAAATCGGGGGAAAAACAGTTCCAGTGAGTTTTTTTTTCTTTGGGATGGTGTAGCCATGTATCACAGAGGCTTTTTAAAGGGCCCCGTGTGGCTTGAGGGGTTTTTCGACGAAAGCCTGAGGGAAATTGGGGGGAAAATTTTGTGATTTTCCCATTGTGTTTATTTGGGTGTTTGTGAAATGCATCTCTAGAGGTTTCGATACAACAGAAAAAAAGAGATTTTGGGGCTAAAATTTTTTAAAAATCAGTGAGTCTTTGTTTGGGTATGGGAATCATTTTTGCGGCTTTAGACCACAGGGAAAAGACTTTTGATAAAATACAAAAATTATTAAACTTTAGAAAGGGGGTATAAAAATTTTGTGGGTTAGAGAAAAGCTTGAGTATGAAGCATTTAATTTTCCCTGGCCCCATTCCCTTTTTTTTTTTTTTAAGTTTTAAAATTTTAAGGGAAACCAATTTCCCTTAATAGCTGCAAGGGGATAAAAATAAATCTCTAGTATTTAATCGTTTTTGAAAAAACGATTGAAGAACAGCTGGATTTTTCATATCGATTAAAGAATGTGACACTGGCGCTGTTTTTTTTACTGATTCGTTACCTGAAGGAAAAGATTGTTGAAAGTGTTTTGCAGACACATAGGGCGCAGTATTATCTGATTTTTTTTCTCGACTTGTCGTTATTTCATTTAAAAGCACGCATAATTTATGCTGTATCCCCGTTTGCGTTTATCAGTTTTCTAAAAAGTTTAGATTTTTATTTTCTAATTTGATCTGATAATCTGTTTCTTGCTTTTTATATTCATTACTTTTTTGCGGGGTTTTTAAATGCTCCCTCAGTGCCCTTTCTTTAATAATTTTCTTTCGTCAGCCCGCTGGGAAGTTTTCTGTGTTTTACCCTTTTTCTTCTAAGTGGGGGATGTTTATCAAAGATTTAGAGAAAGTATTATACCAGGAAATTTTACGCTTCATTTGGATCTGTGTAATTTTAGTACACTTTTAGAAAAAGGGGCTAAACTTAAGTCGAGGAAAAAATTTATCCCTTTCTGAATTTTTTTAAGCAGCGATATTGAATGGTTGTGTTTTGGGCCCCCCCTTTTTGTTGCTTTGGGAAATTTACAAGACCAAATGCACAAATGAGAAGTGGTCGTTATGCTTTTGTCCCACTGTTTTTTATTGGATAACCCGGCTTTTTTTGTTCGTGTAGATATGATCCAGCAAAGTAGAAAATGTCTTTGGGGATTTAGTTTGGGTTTAAATTTTAAACTGTTGCAAGCCAAAGGGGTTTTTGGTGGTCGCATCCCCGGGAGGCGCCGTTTTAACAGACCCATGTTAAAAAACACCGGAAGAATGGCATTTGGATTCCCCTTTTATACTTTTATCGATCATGGACAAAATTGTCCCTACCAAAAGGAAAATGGCAGGGGATTCCTGTACCCCATATCCAACCCAGAAGAGGGGCGAGTTGGAGGGTTTGGGCCCGCAGCCACAAGCATTCAACATTATAGGCTAAGGTCACGCCCCTTTTGTACAGTGGGCGATGCTTTGATGAATAAAAATATTTCCAAAATCCCGTTTTACCAGGTGAAGGGGACGCGTGGACAAAGTTATAGTTAAATTAAGGATAAAAACTGTTTCCGTGAAAAGGGAGCAAGGCGAGTTTTTACTAGGGCCAAGCCAATGAATAGAAGGGGATTGTTTTTTAAAAAACAGACCCCATGATCTTATTTGGCGATGAAAAAAACATTTAGGTTTACCAATGGTAATCCGCATCGTATTAATTAAATTAAAAATTGGGTTCCTTGAAATTTTTTAGAGGTTTAAAATCCTGAGAATAAAACAAAAAAGATATACTGTTACAACAACAATTAAAAAATTTAAAACAGCAATATGTTTAAAAAACCATTAAAATATTTAAAAAAAGCCCAAAATAAAATCCCAAAAACACACAAAACCAAAAAAAAAGAGAGTAGGAGAGAGAAAGAAAGAGAGGGGAGAAGAGGGGAGGGGAGAGAGAGAAAAGAGAGAGAGAGAGAGAGGAGAGGGAGAGAAAAAAGATTTGCACGAGATTTGGGTGTGTGGTTTGTGTGTGTGATGGTGTGTGTGTGTGTGTGTGTGTGTGTGTGTTTTTGTGTTTTGTGTTGCCAAATTTCCCTAATTCAGGTCATTTAAAACCACCGTTCTTCCCTTTTTTGGCCTCATTTAAAAAAAAAAAACAAAGAAAAACCCTCCTTTGCACTTTAACCTTTTCCCTTTTAAGGTAAGCGGAAAATTTTTTTAAAGACTGCTTTGATTTCGTCAGAAACAAGGGCGTTTAAGGGAATTAAAATAGTTTCTACCGTCATTTTGCGTGAAAGAAATTTGGGGGTTATGTCCCTTTTAAATCATACAGGAAACACGAGGGAACTGAAGGGTTTAATTTTTTTTTTTTTAAAAATCTTTGGGAAATTTCAGTTTTTCCTTGGTGATTAGGAATGGCTGATGATTCTTACTCGGTCGCTTTGAACTTGGGAGTTCCTAACATTTAAAG
>JAFLJL010014141.1:10000-11512 GCA_018398815.1 Conus ventricosus | reverse complement strand
CTTTTTTTTGGAGTAGAAGGTGAAAGTAGCTTCATTTGTTGAGTCATGCCTACTGGAGAATTAAATGTTTTGCTGCTTGCGATTCATAATTTCCTTATTAGTCTTGTGAAAAAAGGGACTCTTAATAATTTGCTTTTTAAACAAGAGAAACACTTCGCGGAATAAATTTCAGAAGAGCAAGTGTTTAAAGTCAAACAGTTTTCCCGCACGTCTTCAACGCCACACTAAGAAATGACCAGAACAGGCTGCTCGGCTGCTAATGTCACGTGATTTAGCCCAGCCCAGCTAGGAAATGACCTCATACTCCTGCCAATTGGGTAAGCGCGCATCGCGCGATGATACTAATGTGTCGCAATGCGGTCAGTTCGTTGTTAGGACACTATTGCACTTTATCGGTTTTGCGGTGTGAGTAAAGAGTAACAACAGCAGGGCCAGTCTGGGTATGGCTAGTTCGATGTCGGGGGCAGTAATTGCAATTTATCAATTTTGCGGTGTCACGTAACAACAAGCAGCAGGTCCAGTCTGTAGTAGAGCAGTCAACATATAAATGTTAAATGTTTAGTTGATTTTATGTCATTGGAGAGAATGTAAATATCTTGTTTCACGATCACCAAATCTTATCTAGCACGTAAGCCCCCGTTTTAAATTAACGATTACGTCGATTTTTAGAGTTTTGAGGTGTTAATTTTGTTTGTAAAACAGGTGTTAATTTGGCCAAAAGTGACATGAGATGGACGTGATTTTAGATGTGAAAAGGGGGGTTTTCGTGCAAAATAACATGGGTGGTCTTGAACGAAGATATTTACATTCTCTGTTGCCAAGATTTTAAAGAATTCTTTTCCTACATTTGTTTTTACTTGTCCATCATATGGTGGATTGTACCATATGATCTTCCTTTTTCTGTTTTTCTTATTTCTGTTCGTGTTATTGTCTGGGCTATATTGTAGTTTGAAAAAATTCAAAATCAAACAGAACTGAGTAATACATTTGGAAACTCAAAGATAAAAAAATAGACTACAGCATATCCTGGAAATCAATAAAAAGAGCAACACCATACAACAATATTTAAAAAAAATGAAACCTATGTTCCACAGAAAAATGGTTAATATTACGCAAACCATACTTAGCAACTCTGAACACAAAAGTAGAAATAGTGAATAATTGCAGGCACAAGTGTAAATCTTTGCTGGCACATTCCACCTGAACAGGCCCTAACACCCCCCCCCCCCCCCCACACACACACACACACACAAAAAAAAACCCCAACAGGCCCCACGTGCAGCAAACGAAACCCGCACTCACAGAGACAAGATCATGTCCCGCATGCCATAAAAGACCGTTGGCGTGCCACAAAAAAGATATCCTGAGGAGAGATATGTATCTTGAAACAAGCTTGTAGATGAATTTTAGCAATTCATTTTAAAGATATTTTTAACATATATATATATATATATATATATATATATTATATATATATATATATATAATATTTATATATATATATATTATATA
>JAFLJL010014140.1:12500-20855 GCA_018398815.1 Conus ventricosus | reverse complement strand
CACACCACACACACACACACCACACACACACACACACACACACCACAACACACACAACACAGTACGCACGCTCGCATGGACACACAACACGCACGTATGCATGTAATCACATATGCACGCAAACATACACACACGCGCGCGCGCGCGCGTACGCGCGCACGCACGCACGCACGCGCACACAACACACACACCACACACACACACACACACACACACACACAAGACCTACGAAATAAAATCGCTGCTTAACTGCCCCTCAAAATGGAACATTGGGAAGAGTTAGCAAGAAAGGTGAGACGCTCAAGAGAAAGGTTTTGATTTTTTTTTTTCATTTTATATAATCATTATTATTGGGTTTTTTTTGATAAGTTATGAATACGATCAAGTCATTTATTGCCTTTGTCAGCACAAACCATTTCTCCCACGGGAAATGAAAATGCAAAATGTTTCAGACGAGGCGCGTCCCACGATTATGCCGGCTAAGACACGCTGTTAAATCGCTACAGAAGTCAGTTTAGGGCCATGCGTTCTTGCCGACCTTTTTCTGTTGTAGGACACGAGAAAACGCCCGTCAGCTGAACTGTGTCGTTGTTGGGTGAATGGCAAACAACGCCCGTCAGCTGAACTGTGTCGTTGTTGGGTGAATGGCAAACAACGCCTGTCAGCTGAACTGTGTCGTTGTTGGGTGAATGGCAAACAACATGAACTGTGTCGTTGTTGGGTGAATGGCAAACAACGCCTGTCAGCTGAACTGTGTCGTTGTTGGGTGAATGGCAAACAACGCCCGTCAGCTGAACTGTGTCGTTGTTCGCTGAATGGCAAACAACATGAACTGTGTTGTTGTTGGCTGAATGGCAAACAACATGAATTGTCAATGTGATCCGGTTACCGTTTTTTTTTCTAATACGTTATGTAGACTATTGTAAACAAAGAAAAACTTAGTATATCTAGGGAGAAATAAACTGAGATGAATGAGGATCCAGAAAAGTACCCCCCCAAAAAAGCAATGAACAATCATCAAAGAAGGTTCATTTCAAAGTGGAATGACTGCAGGCGGAAATTTAACAAACGTTAAAAAAGATTTACTGTTTGGGTGAATGAAGGAGACACACAAATGACAAGACAAAACGCCTTTTGACCTATAATGACAGGACAAAACGCCTTTTGACCTATAATGACAAGACAAAACGCCTTTTGACCTATAATGACAAGACAAAACGCCTTTTGACCTATAATGACAAGACAAAACGCCTTTTGACCTATAATGACAAGACAAAACGCCTTTTGACCTATAATGACAAGACAAAACGCCTTTTGACCTATAATGACAAGACAAAACGCCTTTTGACCTATAATGACAAGACAAAACGCCTTTTGACCTATTTCGTCTTCTTCAGGCAAGACAAACAACATTCAAGACAATGAAAACGAGGAAACAACAATCACGTGTCCGGAGAAGACCAAAGAGGTCAACACACGTTGTGTTTTATCTTCTAATTTGTTTGCCTCTTTAGCTCGGCGGAACCCTAAATCTTTTTTAAGTTTTAAACCACCAAAGAAGATTGAAGATGAATACAATCAAACAAGCAAAAAAGTGAAGTTACAGAGAGCCACAAAAGAGCAAGCGTTTACATTGAATACATCAGGAAGGGGAAAGTGACTCTAACTGAAAGAGCCCAGCTTGCCCGCGGAGAACGTGCAGCAATCAGTCCTTGTGATCATCCACCTGCACCAGGCGATCCCGAGTCAACAGATATGACCTCATCAAAGCTGATATGAAAATGAACTTGAAACGTTGTGTTGGGCGGAGGATCTCTCTGTGAATATGTCCATTAGTTAATGGGGCTATTAGGATTCTCATCTCGCCATCTGTTGGAAGCCTGAGGTCTCCAATGTCCGGTGACAAACGTACACAGAGACGAGGTTCCGGGTGCCTGGTAGCTCAATGATACCCACACCATATTCATCACAGTCAGAAGTTGTGAATTCGAATCCCGCTAGTTCCTAGTATAAGAATGGCCAAATATGTACAGGGGACATGATCTTCGTCTTTTGCTGGCTGGAGTACCATGGCGCACATTAAAGGCATTCACTACTTCCTGTTGGTCTCACTGCCTCTGTCTGTTGTTCACAGACCGGCTGTCTGTCCACCACACTTCTTAACTAATTGCATGGACTGATCAAGTTTGAAGAACACACACAAAGGTTCTCGTGCAGGCCAGGGCTACGTTTAGGCATTAGGGTGACCTCGCTGAACAATGAAGAAGAAAAAACCTGCACATGTGTCATCAAAGAAGCCGCGCCAGTCAACCGAACGTTCCTTCGTCTGGAAAAGTGACGACCTGCCCAGACACGAATGCAAAGGCATACAGAGGAAACGAAGCGAAATTAATTCTGTCCCCTTGTTCTTTGAAGGACAATGTCTCTGCCACAATGTACTGTACTGTTATCCTGTGGGTAATCTATCCCTTTCGCACTCACTACGATGTTTCCTAGGTCATCACTGTGGTTGTTGATCTAATCCCTTTTCCCTGTCCCTACGATGTTTATCACAAAGTATCACTGGGGTGTAGATCTATCCCTTTCCACTCCCCTAACGGTTTTCACTAGGTTCATGTGGTGTTAGATCTATCCCCTTTCACTCCCTACGATGTTTATCATAGGTATCACTGGGGTCTAAGACTACCCTTCCCACTCTCTACGATTTTATCAGGTATCACTGTGGTGTTAGATCTATCCTTCCCACTCCTACGATGTTCCTAGTACAGTGGTGTTACGATCTATCCCTTTCCCACTCTCCTCGATGTTATCCTAGTATCACTGTGAAATTTCCTTTCCCACCTCCTACATGTTTATCACTAGGTATCACTGTGGTGTTAGATCTATCCCCTTTCCCACTCTCCTACGATGTTTATCACTAGGTATCACTGTGGCGTTAGATCTATCCCCTTTCCCACTCTCCTACGATGTTTATCACTAGGTATCACTGTGGCGTTAGATCTATCCCCTTTCCCACTCTCCTACGATGTTTATCACTAGGTATCACTGTGGCGTTAGATCTATCCCCTTTCCCACTCTCCTACGATGTTTATCACTAGGTATCACTGTGGTGTTAGATCTATCCCCTTTCCCACTCTCCTACGATGTTTATCACTAGGTATCACTGTGGCGTTAGATCTATCCCCTTTCCCACTCTCCTACGATGTTTATCACTAGGTATCACTGTGGCGTTAGATCTATCCCCTTTCCCACTCTCCTACGATGTTTATCACTAGGTATCACTGTGGTGTTAGATCTATCCCCTTTCCCACTCTCCTACGATGTTTATCACTAGGTATCACTGTGGTGTTAGATCTATCCCCTTTCCCACTCTCCTACGATGTTTATCACTGTCTGCCGCATCATAATGGGTGATCTGAACGCATTAATGAAGCCTGTAGACATAGAAACTCTCAAGGCTTGACTGATGACAATCGGTTAAAATATTGGTCAGATCTGTCCGCAAGCTTGTGAGCAGCGAGTTGGTAGTTAGAACTGTGTTCTAACTGTTCTTCCCTACCAACGTTGCTTGCCCCCTCCCCCTCCCTATGACCTCCCCCCCCCCCCCCCTTCTGCCATCAGAATCACTATTATTTTGAGATCAGGAGTAGAGAACCCATGTATTACTTACTTCCTCTTCCAAAATGGCGACTGTTTTCGCTGACGCCAATTCAGTTATACATTCAATGAAAATGACAAATTACACTTGCAACGCAGAAGCGCATTACTCTACATGAAATCAGCATGGTGGAAAACATGAAATCAGCATGGTGTGGAAAAAAGGAAGAAAAAAGTGCTTTGTAAACTGTGTGTGTGATTAGACGACCCATGGTCACCTAACAGTTCAGCAATAGTCAAAAAATGGTACACGTCAGAGGAGTCGAGTACCAAAGTTTATAAGTAGGTACATATGTCAATATCAAAGTTTATAGGCAGGTACATATGTCAATATCAAAGTTTACATGTAGGCAATATGTCAACATCAAAGTTTATAGGTAGGTATATGTCAATATCAAAGTTTATAGGTAGGTACATATGTCAATATCAAAGCATTAGCATCTTTCTACTTACGTCTGCTGCCAAAGTCTTATTCTGCAATGAAGTTGCAATGACTTCAATTTCTTTGTTCAAACGAATAACGCTGATGTCTTCATGGCAGACTGTACACGCACAAAGCGAAGTGTGAGGCTGGGAATGGAGGTGACGTCACTGTACACGCACAAAGCGAAGTGTCAGGCTGGGAATGGAGGTGACGTCACTGTACACGCACAAAGCGAAGTGTGAGGCTGGGAGTGGAGGTGACTTCAATGTACACGCACAAAGCGAAGTGTGGGGCTGGGAATGGAGGTGACGTCACTGTACACGCACAAAGCGAAGTGTGAGGCTGGGAATGGAGGTGACGTCACCGTACACGCACAAAGCGAGGTGTGAATGGAGGTGACGTCACTGTACACGCACAAAGCGAAGTGTGAGGCTGGGAGTGGAGGTGACTTCAATGCACACGCACAAAGCGAAGTGTGAGGCTGGGAATGGAGGTGACTTCACTGTACACGCACAAAGCGAAGTGTGAGGCTGGGAATGGAGGTGACTTCAATGTCACAAAGCGAAGTGTGAGGCTGGGAATGGAGGTGACTTCACTGTACACGCACAAAGCGAAGTGTGAGGCTGGGAATGGAGGTGACTTCAATGTCACAAAGCGAAGTGTGAGGCTGGGAATGGAGGTGACTTCACTGTACACGCACAAAGCGAAGTGTGAGGCTGGGAATGGAGGTGACTTCAATGTCACAAAGCGAAGTGTGAGGCTGGGAATGGAGGTGACTTCAATGTCACAAAGCGAAGTGTGAGGCTGGGAATGGAGGTGACGTCACTGTCACAAAGCGAAGTGTGAGGCTGGGAATGGAGGTGACTTCAATGTCACAAAGCGAAGTGTCAGGCTGGGAATGGAGGTGACGTCGCGTTGGCTCGCACAGGTAATCAGTCTATTTTAGGCGAGAGAACTGTTCAGTTCGTCGGGTTGCATTTGCAGGTAGCCTTGTATACCAGCTGCTTCGTGTCCACTGTACAGCGAGATCGGCCCACGGCGTGCACGGGGGCTTCTCCCTTCGTGCGAACCAATGCGTGTGTGTGTGCTCCAAGACTGACATTTGACACTATCAGCTGTGAAGTGTGGTGATAGGCGTGTGTGTGTGTGTGTGTGTGCTCCAAGATTGACAGTTTGACAATATCAGCTGTGAAGTGTGGTGATACGTGTGTGTGTGTGTGTGTGTGTGTGTGTGTGTGTGTGTGTGTGTGTGTGTGTGTGTGTGTGTGTGTGTGTGTGTGCTCCAAGACTGACATTTGACACTATCAGCTGTGAAGTGTGGTGATACGTGTGTGTGTGTGTGTGTGTGTGTGTGTGTGTGTGTGTGTGTGTGTGTGTGTGTGTGTGTGTGTGTGCTCAAGACTGACATTTGACACTATCAGCTGTGAAGTGTGGTGAACAGTCAGCCAACCCGTGAAGAAGAGACAGAGAGCCAGTCACAACAGGAAGTAGTGAACGCCTCACATCAACAGGAAGTAGTGAATGCCTTCAATATCTGGGATGGAACCCAGCCAGAGAGAGGCAAAGATACTAATCATGCCCCTTTGTACATCTTTGCTTCAGAGAGAGGCAAAGATACTAATCATGCCCTTTGTACATCTTTGCTTCAGAGAGAGGCAAAGATACTAATCATGCCCTTTGTACATCTTTGCTTCAGAGAGAGGCAAAGATACTAATCATGCCCCTTTGTACATCTTTGCTTCAGAGAGGGCAAAGATACTAATCATGCCCTTTGTACATCTTTGCTTCAGAGAGAGGCAAAGATACTAATCATGCCCCTTTGTACATCTTTGCTTCAGAGAGAGGCAAAGATACTAATCATGCCCCTTTGTACATCTTTGCTTCAGAGAGAGGCAAAGATACTAATCATGCCCTTTGTACATCTTTGCTTCAGAGAGAGGCAAAGATACTAATCATGCCCCTTTGTACATCTTTGCTTCAGAGAGAGGCAAAGATACTAATCATGCCCTTTGTACATCTTTGCTTCAGAGAGAGGCAAAGATACTAATCATGCCCCTTTGTACATCTTTGCTTCAGAGAGAGCAAAGATACTAATCATGCCCCTTTGTACATCTTTGCTTCAGAGAGAGGCAAAGATACTAATCATGCCCTTTGTACATCTTTGCTTCCACGTTTCTTCTTCGTCTTCTTCTTCTTCTTCATCATTATTATCATTATCATCATCAACAACAACTTCTTCTTCTTCTTCTTCTTCTTCAGCGTCATCATCATTATTATCATTATCATCATCAACAACAACTTCTTCTTCTTCTTCTTCTTCTTCTTCTTCTTCTTCTTCTTCTTCATCATCATCCTTATCTTTTTCTTCTTCTTCTTCTTTTCATCGTCATCATCATTATTATCATTATCATCATCAACAACAACTTCTTCTTCTTCTTCTTCTTCTTCTTCATCATCATCCTTATCTTTTTCTTCTTCTTCTTCTTCTTCTTTCCTGTGCTGGAACTCCGAGGTTTTGTCAGTGTTGAGACACTGGCTACGTGACCGTGTGTAATCCCACCATTGTCATACTCACATTCCGTCCTCCAGGATCGTGTCTTAGCTGGGCATCTGTCCACGTCGCTGTTGTTGTTGTTATCTGTTTTGTCTCATCTTATTTATTCGTGTCTTTCACCCCACCGGAACACGACGGCTTGCTCTTTTACGAGAATAGAATGGGATTTATCATCTTGTGTGCGCATGTTTGGTTTGGTTAGCTTGGTGTGTGTGTGTGTGGGGGGGGGGGGGGGGGGGGGGGGCGGGTCACACACGGGACTTCGGTTTAAAGTCTCATCCGACGGATTTGGAGAGCGGTTGGATTCTTCACAGGTGTTAACACTGAAGGAAAACTTCCTCCAGCCTGATCAAGGACAGACTGGATCCAGGGCTATCGGATGGAGAGAACAATGTTCAGTTCCACCACTTCAGTACACACGACAAAGTACATGCGTCGTTTAACTCTACCAGTTTGCTTCCTTGAAGTCCAATGTCTACATCCGACCACACACCTGCAGCATTTGTCTCTAGTAACAGTTTCAGCAAGCACAGACATTTTCTGTGGTCAGATTTTGCATATTTCCATACAATTCAAAATTTAAAGACATTTACCGACTCTTTTGGATAAATGCCTATAACGACAAATTTTAGTAACTACGTTTGTAGTTTATGATTAGTAAAATGTCATAATCCGATTCTGTTCAAGGATAAGCACCCAAATATCCGAACTGGTAAGACCGAGGACAGTGCGTATGTGAGTAGGTGTATGTGACAGTGATGTTAAGGATATATCTGTATGTGGGTAGGTGTATGGGACAGTGATGTGAAGGATATATCTGTATGTGGGTAGGTGTATGGACAGTGATGTGAAGGATATATCTGTATGTGGGTAGGTGTATGGGACAGTCATGTGAAGGATATATCTGTGTCTCACGGTAGGTGTATGGGACAGTGATGTGAAGGATATATCTGTATCTTTCGGTAGGTGTATGGGACAGTGATGTGAAGGATATATCTGTGTGTGTATGGGACAGTGATGTGAAGGATATATCTGTATCTTACGATAGGTGTATGGGACAGTCATGTGAAGGGTATATCTGTATCTTACGATAGATGTATGGGACAGTCATGTGAAGGGTATATCTGTATCTTACGTGTTGTAAATCAAGGCATATTCGCCGAGGACTTAAAATCTGTGGTGACATTGAATGTTTTATTCTATGTATCGTATAACATAAAATATAGATGTGTGTCCCACCCCTATCAGATGAACTCAGTACGTGGCATGTTGATAGATCGTTAGGGGAAACAAACGAAGACAAACAGCATGAAAAAGAATTGGTGGATCAGATTCAGAATGCACGCTGAGAGTTTCTGACACAACATTCAGGGCAATGACAACGAAGACACGTGCTCACACAAACAGCATGAAAAAGAATTGGTGGATCAGATTCAGAATGCACGCTGAGAGTTTCTGACACAACATTCAGGGCCATGACAACGAAGAAGGAGCAATCACTTATCTTCTCAAATTTGGTGCAAGATGGGCGTTGAATCACAAGAATATTGGGCTGAAGTGTTAGAGGAATCCACTCTGAACCTGACAGTAAAAAGGAAACAAGTCTAGCCAATGCAACACACAGTATCTCTATCTCAACATTTCAACAATGGTTTTCAGCAAGTGCTAAAAAGGGCGTTTCCTTGATTCACCCACCTGCATTTACTTTCCTGTGTCGGAA
>JAFLJL010014140.1:0-7500 GCA_018398815.1 Conus ventricosus | reverse complement strand
GTCCATAAAGGCAGCTTTATATAAAATAAAAAAAAGACGACCGTGACGAAAGATGACAAATAAGTTGTTGTTTTTTAAGTCGACAGTGACGAAAGATGACAAATAAGTTTTCAGAAAAGTCGACAGTGTCGAAAGATGACAAATAAGATTTTTTTTAAGTCGACAGTGACGAAAGATGACAAATAAGTTTTTTTAAAAGTCGACAGTGATGAAAGATGACAAATAAGTTTTTAAAAAAAAAAGTCGACAGTGACGAAAGATGACAAATAAGTTTTTTTTAAAAACTCGACAGTGACGAAAGATGACAAATAAGTTTTTAAAAAGTCGACAGTGACGAAAGATAACAAATAAGTTTTAAAAAAGTCGACAGTGACGAAAGATGACAAATAAGTTTTTAAAAAGTCAAGGAGAGTGCAAGAAAGAAGGAAATTAGCAGCACCGACTTCCAGACGGCGGGGAGCCATCTGCACTGAGTCGTCACGGGAACTCCTAGCCAGAGAACTGTTCAAGACGGGGGGCCATCTGCACTGAGTCGTCACGGGAACTCCTAGCCAGAGAACTGTTCAAGACGGGGGGCCATCTGCACTGAGTCGTCACGGGAACTCCTAGCCAGAGAACTGTTCAAGACGGGGAGCCATCTGCACTGAGTCGTCACGGGAACTCCTAGCCAGAGAATTGTTCAAGACGGGGAGACATCTGCACTGAGTCGTCACGGGAACTCCTAGCCAGAGAATTGTTCAAGACGGGGAGACATCTGCACTGAGTCGTCACGGGAACTCCTAGCCAGAGAATTGTTCAAGACGGGGAGACATCTGCACTGAGTCGTCACGGGAACTCCTAGCCAGAGAATTGTTCAAGACGGGGAGACATCTGCACTGAGTCGTCACGGGAACTCCTAGCCAGAGAATTGTTCAAGTGTGTGGGATTGCCTCCAGTCAGCACTGCGGAACTGAGATGTCCTGTCATGTAAGTGTGTGGATTGCCTCACAGTCAGCACTGCGGGCTGAGATGTCCTGTCATGTCAAGTGTGTGGATTGCCCTCACAGTCAGCACTGCGGGCTGAGATGTCCTGTCATGTTTACGCCTGCTCATGGATGCCTGTCCAGCATGGTCAAGTGAATCGCTCGCACGTAGATCTTCCCCTGCATGTCAATCACGTGAGTGTGATCTTCCCCTGCATGTCAATCACCGTGAGTGTGATCTTCCCCTGATTCAATCACGTGAGTGTGATCTTCCCTGCATGTCAATCACCCTGAGGTGTTCCAAACCTGATTCCACACGATCAGCTGTGAGGTGTGGTAGATAGCCAGCCAACCTGTCAACACGAGGCAGACCGGAGCCAATCAGGCCAACAGGAAGTGATTCATGACTTCGCTAGGAGCTATGGAACACCCACCATGAAAGACGAAGACACTAACCTGTCCTATGTACTTTTTAAAAAAAATCTGTGTCAATGTATTTGTGGTCGTGTAAAGGTGTGAGGGAAATGTATTTGCGTGCGCCTGTGAGAGCGACATTCATTTTCTTCTTTTATTTCATTCATGTATTTTCTCAAAAACATTTTTTCTGTTTTATCGTTTTGTTGTTGTTGTTCATTTGTGTTTTTATTTGGTTTGATTGATTTCATTTTTGTCTATTTCATTTCTTTTTTTTCTCTTTTTAATTTATAATTAAAACAGTCATCCTCTGAACTGCCATTCAATACAGACTTCTCCATGCTCGTACTAATCTGACACGTGCATGCTTAGGTGCACGTATATGCAAGCATGTCGTATGCACAATACACACACGTGTGCATGCAGACGAGCATGCACGCACACACTACGCACGTGCGTAACACCCTCTCATGTCTCCCCCCTACCCCTCCCCCAACACATACACCAATATACTGGTAGTGGCACACACCATGTCAGCTAGTCAATCAAAGTCTGACCTGTGGGTTGGATTGATGCGTAGATTAGGTGTCAATCAAAGTCTGACCTGTGGGTTGGATTGACGCGTAGATTAGGTGTCAATCATCAAAGTCTGACCTGTGGGTTGGATTGACGCGTAGATTAGGTGTCAATCAAAGTCTGACCTGTGGGTTGGATTGACGCGTAGATTAGGTGTCAATCATCAAAGTCTGACCTGTGGGTTGGATTGATGCGTAGATTAGGTGTCAATCAAAGTCTGACCTGTGGGTTGGATTGATGCGTAGATTAGGTGTCAATCATCAAAGTCTGACCAGTGGGTTGGATTGAGCGTAGATTAGGTGTCAATCAAAGTCTGACCTGTAGGTTGGATTGATGCGTAGATTAGGTGTCAATCATCAAAGTCTGACCTGTGGGTTGGATTGATGCGTAGATTAGGTGTCAATCAAAGTCTGACATGTGGGTTGGATTGATGCGTAGATTAGGTGTCAATCAAAGTCTGACCTGTGGGTTGGATTGATGCGTAGATTAGGTGTCAATCAAAGTCTGACCTGTGGGTTGGATTGATGCGTAGATGAGGTGTCAATCAAAGTCTGACATGTGGGTTGGGTTCATGCGTAGATTAGGCGTCCGCCAAGTCTTCTTTGTGAGACTCTTTCTCCAACTCCTTCCTACCTTGCACCCATTGAATTTAGTTTTAAACAATAATGAATAATAATTCATGTAATGCAATAACGTAGCGCACACGACTCTTGCTGAAGAACAAGCCAGATTCGCACAGACAGAAGTACCATCCAACAGATCTTTAACCTGCGCACCTTCTGCAGGAAAAAGATACACTCGAAGGCGCGAGTGGGACCCATCGTTTTTTTGTTGTTCTCAACTGCCTAACCAACCAGCCGGGAGCAATCCTACCCTTTGCCCCCCCCCCCCCCCCCCCCCACACACACACACACTTCCTACATCAGATGGAGTTCTACCACTTCTTCATAGACTTCAAAAAGGTGTTTGACAGAATCTGAGACGAAACACTATGGGCCACAATGAAGAGATTAATGTTGGTCCAAGTCAGTCAACACCTGTTGGTACAAGTCAGTTAACACCTGTTGGTACAAGTCAGTTAACACTGTTGGTACAAGTCAGTCAACACACGTTGGTACAAGTCAGCCAACACCTGTTGGTACAAGTCAGTTAACACTGTTGGTAAAGTCAGTCAACACATGTTGGTACAAATCAGTCAACACATGTTGGTACAAGTCAGTCAACACATGTTGGTACAAGTCAGTCAACACATGTTGGTACAAGTCAGTTAACACCTGTTGGTACAAGTCAGTCAACACCTGTTGGTACAAGTCAGTCAACACCTGTTGGTACAAGTCAGTCAACACTGTTGGTACAAGTCAGTCAAAACATGTTGGTACAAGTCAGTTAACACCTGTTGGTACAAGTCAGTCAACACCTGTTGGTACAAGTCAGTCAACACATGTTGGTACAAGTCAGTCAACACCTGTTGGTACAAGTCAGTCAACACATGTTGGTACAAGTCAGTCAACACCATACAAATATTGGTACAAGTCCGTCAACACATGTTGGTACAAGTCAGTCAACACCTGTTCAGTCAACACCTTACACATGTTGGTACAAGTCAGTCAACACCTTACAAATGTTGGTACAAGTCAGTCAACACCTGTTGGTACAAGTCAGTCAACACATGTTGGTACAAGTCAGTCAACACATGTTGGTACAAGTCAGTTAACACCTTACAAATATTGGTACAAGTCAGTTAACACATGTTGGTACAAGTCAGTCAACACATGTTTTCAACACATTCCCACATCAACATGACTGATGCCCTAAAAGATCATGTCTATCTCCACCACTTTTCAACACATTCCCACATCATCATGACTGATGCCAGATCACGTCAGCACAGTTAGCATTGGAGGGAGAAGCTTTACAAACCCCACATCATCATGACTGATGCCCTTAAAGATCACGTCTATCTCCACCACTTTTCAACACATTCCCCACATCATCAATACTGATGCCCTTAAAGATCACGTCTATCTCCACCACTTTTCAACACATTCCCACATCATCATGACTGATGCCCTAAAAGATCATGTCTATCTCCATATCTCCACCACTTTTCAACACATTCCCCACATCATCATGACTGATGCCCTAAAAGATCATGTCTATCTCCATATCTCCACCACTTTTCAACACATTCCCCATCATCATGACTGATGCCCTTAAAGATCATGTCTATCTCCCCCACTTTTCAACACATTCCCCACATCATCATGACTGATGCCTTTAAAGATCACGTCTATCTCCCCACTTTTCAACACATTCCCCACATCATCATGACTGATGCCCAGATCACGTCAGCACAGTTAGCATTGGAGGGAGAAGCTTTACAAACCCCACATCATCATGACTGATGCCTTAAAGATCATGTCAGCACTGTTAGCATTGGAGGGAGAACCTTTACAAACCTTAAAGATCATGTCAGCACAGTTAGCATTGGAGGGAGAACCTTCACAAACCTTCGCTTCCAGATGACATTGATGCCAGGCAATGGTAAACAAAACTTTGCCACACTTGCTAAGAACCTGTGGAAGAAGCATCAGCAAGGTGTGGCATGGGAATCAGTGCCGGGAAGATCAAATTGACGGCCGGCCACAGCACCACCACTAATATTCTACAGAAGTAGTGATATTGGCCAGAAGCTAGGAACTATCCAACAGTACATGTAGTGATCCATCATTATGATATTGGCCAGAAGCTAGGAACTATCCAACAGTACATTTAGTGATCCATTATTATATTGGTCAGAAGCTAGGAACTATCCAACAGTACATTTAGTGATCCATCATTATATTGGCCAGAAGCTAGGAACTATCCAACAGTACATTTAGTGATCCATCATTATGATATTGGCCAGAAGCTAGGAACTATCCAACAGTACATTTAGTGATCCATCATTATATTGGCCAGAAGCTAGGAACTATCCAACAGTACATTTAGTGATCCATCATTATGATATTGGCCAGAAGCTAGGAACTATCCAACAGTACATTTAGTGATCCATCATTATGATATTGGCCAGAAGCTAGGAACTATCCAACAGTACATTTAGTGATCCATCATTATATTGGCCAGAAGCTAGGAACTATCCAACAGTACATTTAGTGATCCATCATTATATTGGCCAGAAGCTAGGAACTATCCAACAGTACATTTAGTGATCCATCATTATATTGGACAGAAGCTAGGAACTATCCAACAGTACATTTAGTGATCCATCATTATGATATTGGCCAGAAGCTAGGAACTATCCAACAGTACATTTAGTGATCCATTATTATATTGGCCAGAAGCTAGGAACTATCCAACAGTACATTTAGTGATCCATCATTATATTGGACAGAAGTTAGGAACTATCCAACAGTACATTTAGTGATCCATCATTATGATATTGGACAGAAGCTAGGAACTATCCAACAGTACATTTAGTGATCCATCATTACATTGGCCAGAAGCTAGGAACTATCCAACAGTACATTTAGTGATCCATCATTATATTGGCCAGAAGCTAGGAACTATCCAACAGTACATTTAGTGATCCATCATTATATTGGACAGAAGCTAGGAACTATCCAACAGTACATTTAGTGATCCATCATTATGATATTGGCCAGAAGCTAGGAACTATCCAACAGTACATTTAGTGATCCATTATTATATTGGCCAGAAGCTAGGAACTATCCAACAGTACATTTAGTGATCCATCATTATATTGGACGGAAGCTAGGAACTATCCAACAGTACATTTAGTGATCCATCATTATATTGGACAGAAGCTAGGAACTATCCAACAGTACATTAGTGATCCATTATTATATTGGACGGAAGCTAGGAACTATCCAACAGTACATTTAGTGATCCATCATTATGATATTGGACAGAAGCTAGGAAACTATCCAACAGTACATTTAGTGATCCATCATTATATTGGACAGAAGCTAGGAACTATCCAACAGTACATGTAGTGATCCATCATTATGATATTGGCCAGAAGCTAGGAACTATCCAACAGTACATTTAGTGATCCATCATTATGATATTGGCCAGAAGCTAGGAACTATCCAACAGTACATTTACCCCTGATCCATCAATATTTAATGACGGGTACCAGAAAAAAAACTACGTCAGCATTGTCCAGACTGACTCCTACGGGGAAGAAGAACAACTTATCCATGAAACACATCATCAGGCTCCTGCATGTACTGACGCATTTTTCTTCATGTATGCAAGCAGCAAGGCCTGCATCCTCAAAGAGGATCTGGACAGAAGAATCCAAATGATGGACATGAGGTGTTACTGCAAGTTGTCACACATCAGACATAGTGGTCACACCACCAGTGGACAATGATGGACATGAGGTGTTACTGCAAGATGCCGCACATTAGACATACTGGTCACGTCACCAATGAACAATGATGGACTGAGAAGTTGCCTTACATTAGACATACTGGTCACGTCACCAGTGGACAATGATGGACATCAGGTGTTACTGCAAGTTGCCTTACATTAGACATACTGGTCACCCGACAGTGAACAATGATGGACATCAGGTGTTACTGCAAGTTGCAGAACATTAGACATACTGTTGTCCCCGTTTCCCCTTTCCCTGTGCTTTTCTCTGCCTGGTGCTCACTGTCTTTCTGTTGTCCCCGTTTCCCCTTTCCCTGTGCTTTTCTCTGCCTGGTGCTCACTGTCTTTCTGTTGTCCCCGTTTCCCCTTTCCCTGTGCTTTTCTTGCCTGGTGCTCACTGTCTTACTGTTGTCCCCGTTTCCCCTTTCCCTGTGCTTTTCTCTGCCTGGTGCTCACTGTCTTTCTGTTGTCCCCGTTTCCCCTTTCCCTGTGCTTTTCTCTGCCTGGTGCTCACTGTCTTTCTGTTGTCCCCGTTTCCCCTTTCCCTGTGTTTTTCTCTGCCTGGTGCTCACTGTCTTTCTGTTGTCCCCGTTTCCCCTTTCCCTGTGCTTTTCTCTGCCTGGTGCTCACTGTCTTTCTGTTGTCCCCGTTTCCCCTTTCCCTGTGTTTTTCTCTGCCTGGTGCTCACTGTCTCTATCCGCCCTCTCAGTTAATATAACTTGTATAAATATCTCTCTCTCTCTCTCTCTCTCTCTCTCTCTCTCTCTCTCTCTCTCTCTCTCTCTCTCTCTTAATATAGGTTATTGTTGCCTATTTTTTTTTATATCAGATCATGGTCTCGAGTAAATACATTATCTTGTGTCTCCCCTCCTCTCGCTGCTCTCCCTCCCTCCTTCTCTCTCCCTTCCTCCCTCCCTCCCTCCCTCCCTCTCTCTCTCTCTCTCTCTCTCTCTCTCTCTCTCTCTCTCTCTCTCTCTCTCTTTCTATTAAAATATTCTCTGCTGATCGTGATGAATCACGGGTTGGTCAAGAAAAATGATGGAAATACCAAAAGGTCTGTATCAGTGAAATGTTTTGTTGTGTCACGGTTGTTACAATTCATTCTGACCAAATACCAAAAGGCCTGAATCAGTGAAATGTGTTTTGT
>JAFLJL010014139.1:70000-71895 GCA_018398815.1 Conus ventricosus | reverse complement strand
AAGGTGCAACTGCACACAAGCCACCCTAAGGGACGGCTACACGACAACAACAACGACAATAAACAAATAAGTAATTCCGCCACCCTAGGTGGGTCGAACGTCGTAGGCCTCGTGACAAACTCGTGACACCTCCCCCCTCCCTTTCCTGTAAACTTTCGGTAGCTAAAGATGTACAATATAACACAACGCAACACAAACAAGAGTATGTCACTGAATGTGATTTCCGCTGAACACTGTTGCCCAAAAAATGTATCGTACCATGTACATTACATGTACATGATCTCCATCCTCTTACTCTACTGCAGCCCTGATGTGGCCCTTTGCGGTCGGCTGGGCTATAAGCAACATTATCTTATCTCTTACTCTACTGCTAAAACATTGAGGTCTGGAGTACAGATGTAACAAGAAATAACAAGAATTTTATTTTTATTACTTTATGTTGTCTGTACTGTAGCAATGCATGCCATAGCCAACCCCGTGGGTCTCACAGAAAATAGACAGCGAAAACAGTTGTACTTTGATAGTAAGGGCAATGAAAAGATTGCTAGGTGTAGCCCAAAGTTAGACTAGTCCTAGTTTCCTGATTGAATGAACAGCAACAGGCCCAGCGGCCTATATATGCAGAGCAACTTTGTACTAAGCTATTCTATACTGATTACTATAGGCCTACTAAGTAGTACTATCACTTACCCTTTGGCGCTCCCTTTTTGCATAGGCCCCTCGCACCTGACTCACTCCTGGTAAAATGAGCAAACTGAAGACAGCACAGACGTCGTGACTGTTGTACTGCGTGCCTGAGTGGAGGCCTGTGTCGTAATTGTGGTTGTGGTCTCGGTGCTCATGCTGTTGGCTGTGGTCACACACACTGGCTTGTAGATGGTTGGCACTGAGCCAGGAATCAGAGCTGCATTTGTTTTGATGCCCATGCTTCGTTTGATACTTAGGCTCAAAGGTAACATTCCGATCTGAAATGCTTTTCACAAATGAAAGAATACGAATTGGGCGTCCCAAACTTGGGTCCAAAATCTTTCCGATGTGTCTGGACGAACCTTACCCACTGTCTCTTGATCGACTCGTCGCTCGGGAAACCGTGCAAACTGAAGCCTCGACTGTGCGAACTGTTGCATTCAGCTACACAACAGTACCACCCTGTTCGCTTTTTCTTCTTTGGAACGCTTTCTGAACTGAGAGAGGTGTACGAATGATCGTTATGTGCCATGGTAAGAACTAAACTGGTTTCTTCGCGCTTCTCAGCAGACTAGGCCCTATGTTCCTGCGGGACTTCAAGTAACGATGTCACTTCCGGTTTTCAGTGCTCGGGATAGTTTCTCAGGTGTATAAAAAGAGTTTTTATTAAAATAAAAACATTTACGATTGTGTATGGCAGATTTTCTTCCCATGTGTTTAGTTGTTGATACAAACAGAATATTTTACAGCAATAAAAAATTTTGTCTCTTGTAGTCCTTTAACAACTTGAAATGGACTGCTTGCTCCCTGCGGATTGCCGGTGCCAATTCTGCGACTGGACAAGTTTGGGTGTGGCTGTGGATGGTGAGCCGGAATGCCCGGCGTAGGCGTAATGCTGCAGAGGTGACACAGATGATGAGACAGAAAACAAACAAACCAACAAACAAAAAGATCTAAGAAAACCAACCAACCAACACCCAGCCAAAACATGCACGCCCCTTCCCCCCCAACACACACACACACACACACACACACACACACACACACACACACACACACACACACACACACACATACACATGCACATGCACACACACATGCACACACACACACACACACACACACACACACACACACACACACACACACACACACACACACTCACACACACACACACACACACACACCACACACACACACACACACAC
>JAFLJL010014139.1:30000-60000 GCA_018398815.1 Conus ventricosus | reverse complement strand
AGGTTTTTCGTTCTAATTCTGAAACTTTGTTTTAAAGGAATTATTGTCAATGAATTCCTATTTTGTTGTGCAAAGGGACACGATTTAATTTTTTCTGGGTCCCTTCCCACTGTGGAATTTGGGGCATGAATTTGCTGACAGATCTGCCAAAAAAGGAGCAAACTAAAATGAGTGCTACAGTCACTTTCTCCCCTGACTTTACAAGAGTGTCATCAAGTTATAAAAACAAGTGGCTTGGGCCGTGTTTAGAAACAACCAGAACATCCACTATTTGGGGTACTGGCTCGAAAAATAGCCATGTTCTCAGCTTTGATCTGGTTGAGGCATTGAAACACCGCTGGTTCGTGATATTTCATCAGTACAGAACAACTTTGTTTCAGTATTTTATAGACTGAAATCTTGACGCATTCAGAACGAAATATAGCTGCAGGAAACATAATGCATATGTGTAGGCAAACGTGTCGAGAGCCAAGTTTTATTTGATTGTGTGACTCTTAAGGCATACTTACCATGTTTATTAGGCTTGACAGTGACTGAGTTTTTTTCTGATATTGATTTTGCTTTCAAAGTTACCTTTTGTTTAATATGTAGTCCTGTTAGATATTTGCTATAATGTTATAAGTAGTAAATATTCCATGTTTTGCGTGCACTTCCACACACTATGCATCACACACATACCCTTACTCTCTCTCTCTCCTCTCTCTCTCTTTCTCTCACTCTCTCTCTCTCTCTCTCTCTCTCTCTCTCTCTCTCTCTCGTCTAATATCACACAATTTTGTGAAAGACGTAAAAATGAAAGTACTACACTACTACTACACACACACACACACACACACACACCACACTTTTCCCAGTCTTCTTCTCCATCTCTCGTCCGTTGCTCTACCAAGGCAACGGGGTCCTGAACTAATATCGATAAATCTTTACAGGGTTCACTGTGCCGCGCGGTGGTTTGACGCACGTGTGTATTGGTGACGTGATCAGTATTCTGGTGTTCGATATCTCACGATAACAACTCGTTTCCATGACTTGGAGGAATTTTTCTTTTTCTTTCAGGATCCGCTTCGAAGATCCGTGTCCCAAACGCATACAGGATGATGGAATGCACCGGTGAACGCAGAAGTCTGATCTTGTGTTCCACAGAAATGTTCTTGTCCTTCCTTGACGGATTTTAATCTGCACAGTGGTGATTTTGTCTCTGCCACCTTTGATTCAGGTTTCTGGTTTGGATCCCTGGTTGTTCAAGATGGACCCACGGTAAGTGAGCTGTTGAACGAACAGTTTCTAGCTTTTTGAACCCTCGGTGGTGAGAACACCGCAGAATTATGGACTGTGGTGTGTCTCTGCTTGACGCCAAGAGCAACAGACACAATCAGGCCGTGTCTCCCTGATGAGTTCCGATCCAGCGGACGAAAGGCCTGGGAGCAGGTAATATATAAAGAGATCTGCCTTCAAGAGGGATCACGATGGTTCCCCTCATGCAGCTAGTGAAGGGTTTTCATATTTATCATGTATTTTCCTAATTTTATGAAGCCGTTTTCTTCATCTTCACCCCCCCCCCTTTTTTTATTTTATTTTTTTAAGATCTAATCTTTATCGAGTCATTACTATAATGACAGAAAAATTGTTAGCCTGCATTTGTTTTCCCCCCACTACTTCATTGTTCAGTTTCTAGCTTCTGTCCACAGACCGTTGTGCTAGTATTGATGGTGGTGGTGTGGTGGTGTGACCATCAGCTTGGTCTTCTCGGCACTGATTTCTGGGCAATATCGTCCTGTTTCATCTTGTCCGTTAACACGCTTGGCGAGATCATCCTCGCTGCTTTCCATGCCGTCGATGTCATCTGCAAATCGAATGTTGGTGATGGTTCTTCCTCGACCTCCGGTGCTGACTGTTGCTGCCGTGATCTTCAGGTGCGGGGGCCGGAATAGCCCAGTAGTAGAGCGCCGGACTCGTAATCTTGGGATTGCGGGTTCGAATCCCCGCCGGGCCGTTTCGGTACAGGGGGATTTTTTCCCTCGGAGTTAACATTTGGTTCTGACTCCATCCCTCATACAGTCCTTGGAATGAGACTATAAACCGAGGTTCCGTGTGTGAACGCACGCACATCATCTTGCACACACACGTAAAACCCCATCCCCAACTTTGGTATGGATGACACGTTAAACACAGCATGCCCCTTCCCCGAAGATGGAGTATGGCTGCTTAATGGAGGATAAAAAAACGGTCATACACACAAACTCCACTCCCATTGTTGGGTAGAGGGGATTAATTGCCTGTCTGTACAGGGAGTGTCCGCAGGAGTATCAGCCCTGCGTACGCAAAAAAAAAAAAAAAAAAAAAAAAAAAAAATCTTCAGCCGCATTATTTCATAATGGGTTCCAGGAATATAATAGAAAGTGTGAGAAACAAAAGACAGCCTGACGAACTCCAGCTGAAGTATGTAACATTTCCCCAGTAGCATAATGCTTTGAACTGCGCTAGTCGTTTTGGAGTTCAGAGTGGATGTGTGGTTAGCTCTGGGCCGAACGAAATTCTCCATTGTGGCCCTTAGCGCCTTTTCCCGGGACTCTTTTGGGAAAGCCCTCTTGATGTCTTTGAAGACATGTGGAGAACTCCTTCTAGTCTTGGAGATGCTTTAAGCAGGGGCACGCAGATTAAAGATGTGTTCGAAAGTTCTTCTGCAGCGATAATTCGGCAATGTTCTTCAGCAATAATGGTACCATTCTCAGTCTTTTGGAATCGTTTTGAGCATTGGGTTTGCTAGGATGGCTCATGAAGCTTGTGGGAGTTGTAGTTCTGGTAGGTTGGAGCCCTCCTTCGGGGAAGGGTTATAGTTAACAGGTGAGTCGTTGGCCACTCCCCGGTGTGCCAGATTTGGTTGCAGATGGCAGTGAATTATCAATGGCCTCTCTTTACAATGCTTAAGGTCACACATCACACACAACAGACACACACACAGAAGACACACCCCACACACACACACACACACACACACACACACCACACACACACAACCCCACACCCCACACACCACACACACACAGCATTTACAACACACACACACACACCAGCATTTTCACACCACCACCACGCCACATCAGCATTTACACCACACACACACACACACACACACACACACACACACCACACACCAGCATTTACACCTCCCCACACAACACCACACCACACACACACACACCCCAAACCACACCACACACACACCCCACACACACCAGCATTTACACACAAACACACACACATACCAGCATTTATACACACACACAACACACACACACACCACAACACACACACACCAACACACACACACACACACACACACCAATTTACTGCACTTTGAGGCGGGTTTTTTTTCATTCCTTTCTTGCCGTTTTCAATTTAAACACGCGAGGCAAATCAAAGAGAACTCGGTCAGACCTCAAAGAAACAATTCGTGTTGTTTTTTAAACGGTTTTCGCAGGCAAAAATCGATATGGCATCCAGTGCTCTGCTTTCGCCCCACAGCGAGATTACAACAGGTGAGCAGAATGTGAAAGAGTTTCGTTTATTAGGGAAAGCAAAGCAGCGAGTCGGGAGGATGGTAGTGGAGGAAAGGGGGGGGGGGGGGGGGGGGAGAGGAGGGGGCATGGGGGGGGGGGGGGCAGGGTTGGGGGGGGGATGGGGATGGGGAAATTTTAAAGAGGTGTTTTGGGAAGTTAGGAAGAGCTGCGCGCATTTTTTTTTCCCCTCCATTTTGAACGACATGCACCAGCAACCAATCCCAGGTGAAGAAAGCTGCTCGAATGAAATGGGCGATGACTAACATTACCTCTTTCACTGCTCACACCCGGTGATAAAAGGAAAAAAACCACAACAACACCCCCCCCCCCCCCCCTGTAAATTTGCTCTGACCAGAATTGCTTTAAACAGCACCGTAATGTCACGGAAATGCAACGAATGGTTCAACAAAAGCGCTAGGGAAGCGGGATTTAGAAAGATCAAAATGAAAACGGGATACCGTTTTTCTTCTGTCGTCATTCTAGTTGACGTATTAGGCAGCTTTTGACGTTTCTCATCGAGGTTTCTTTCAGGACAGTTTTTGATTCTTCTCCCTGTTCGCTGGTTTCCAAGATATTTGAACCGGTTTCCGGTGCTAGTTACCTCAGCTCAATTGCTGAGCACTCTATGTCGGCTGCTAAATTGCTGAGACTCTATGTCGGCTGCTCAATTGCTGGCACTCAATGTCGGCTGCTCAATTGCTGAGCACTCTATGTCGGCTACTCAATTGCTGAGCACTCTATGTCGGCTGCTCAGTTGTGAGCACTCTATGTCGGCTGCTCAATTGCTGAGCGTCTATGTCAGCTACTCAATTGTGAGCACTCTAGTCGGCTATCAATTGGGAGTACTCTATGTCGGCTGCTCAATTGTGACACTCTATGTCGGTACTCAATAGCTGAGCACTCTATGTCGGCTACTAAATAGCTGAGCACTCTATGTCGACTGCTCAGTTGCTGAGCACTCAACGTCGGCTACTTTTTCGGGACGCTGTGAATCTTTATCTATCTTCCGATTTCCTCACGTCAGCTTTGAGAGTCTTCCCACCTTCTGTTTTGTTTCCCGTTAAAAATAGCTTGAATCTTCCCCACTTTTGATTTTTTCAGGACATTAAGTGAGTATTTTCCTTTGAATCTGTCCTACTTGCTGGTTGGTTTCTCATCATGACAGCTTTGTGTCTTTCCCTGCCAGCTGGTTTCTTTATGACAGCTTTGTGTCTTTCCTGCCAGCTGGTTTCTTCATCATGAAGCTTTGTGTCTTTCCCTGCCAGCTGGTTTCTTCATATGACAGCTTTGTGTCTTTCCTGCCCGCTGGTTTCTTCATCATGACAGCTTTGTGTCTTTCCCTGCCAGCCCGATTTCTTCATCATGACAGCTTTGTGTCTTTCCTGCCCGCTGGTTTCTTCATATGACGTTTGTGTCTTTCCTGCAGCTGGTTTCTTCATCATGACAGCTTTGGTCTTTCCCTGCCAGCTGGTTTCTTCATATGACAGCTTTGTGTCTTTCCCTGGGCCCGCTGGTTTCTTCATCATGCAGCTTTGTGTCTTTCCCCGCCTGCTGGTTTCTTCAAAAATGACAGCTTGTGTCTTTCCTGCCAGCTGGTTTCTTTATGACAGCTTTGTGTCTTTCCCCGCCCGCTGGTTTCTTCATCATGGCGCTTTGTGTCTTTCCCTGCCAGCTGGGTTTTTTTATGACAGCTTTGTGTCTTTCCCTGCCAGCTGGTTTCTTTATGACAGCTTTGTGTCTTTCCTGCCTGCTGCTTTCTTATCATGACAGCTTTGAATTTTTCTTATGTGTTTTTTTCAGCTTTGTGCCTTTCCTGCCTGGGGTTTCTTTTGACAGTTTGGTCTTTCCCTGCCTGCTGTTTCTTTATAAAGTTTTGTGTCTTTCCTCCGCTGCTTTTTTTATGACAGCTTTGTGTTTTTCCCCTGCCGGGGTTTCTTAATGACAGTGTTTTCCCTGCCAGGTGGTTTCTTTATATGGGGTTTGTGTTTTTAAGGTTTTTATGGGGGAAAGTTTGTGTCTTTCAATGAGGGGGTTTTTCATCATGACGCTTTGTGTTTTTCCC
Organism: Conus ventricosus; assembly: GCA_018398815.1. Classification (NCBI taxonomy): domain Eukaryota; kingdom Metazoa; phylum Mollusca; class Gastropoda; order Neogastropoda; family Conidae; genus Conus; species Conus ventricosus. The sequence goes on along the minus strand of JAFLJL010014139.1, from coordinate 54,378 downwards.
CTACAGGCTTTTTCTCATGACAGCTTTGTGTTTTCACCCAGGGGTTTTCTTATGAAGCTTTGGTCTTTCGACCAGTGGTTTCTTTCTGACAGTTTGTGTTTTCCCCTCCCAGCTGGTTTTTAATGCAGCTTTAAAATTTTTTAGGTGGTTTTTATCTGAAAGCTTTAAATTTTTTTTTAACCTAACGGTGGTTCTTTTGAGACGCTTTAATTTTTCCCCTACCGGGATTTCTTTAGGGGACACGCTTTAAAATTCTTTCCCCAAACTGTGTTTTTTTATGACGACAGCTTTAATCATCCCTACTGGGTTTTTTTGACCGCTTTAAATTTTCCCTTACCTGCTTGCTTTCATTTTTTCCCTCCCTTTCTAGTTTCTTATGACAGTTTTGAATTGTCTTTACTCGTGATTTTTGGGAAGCTTTTAATTTTTTCCCGGGCCCTTTTGTTTCTTAAAAACAGTTTTGGGTCTTTTCCCTTGTTCGGAGTTTTGGACAACAACGAATTTCCTCCCTGTTGTTTTCCAAGATTTCTTTGAAATTCTTTCTACTCTCAGGTTTCTCCCGGGGAATTTAATGAAACGATTCTGTTCCTGGTTTCTCAGGGCGCTTTGAGCTTTTCACACGTGATTCTTTAGGATCGTCTTGTATCCTTTTTTTTTTTTTTTTTTTCTTTGGGGGGGCTTTGAAAATTTTTCCCCTTGGCTTTTTTATGACAAATTTTGAATCCCAGAGGTTGGGTTTGTCACAGGGCTCTAAGGGTTTAGGGTACAACGAAGGGGGATGTTTAGGTAAATGGGGTTAGGGTTTGGGGTAAAAGGAGGTAGGGTTTCAGGGTACAATGGGGTAGGGTTTCGGGTAAATGGGGTGGGTTTTAGGGTCAATTTGGGGGAGAAAGGGTTTCGGGTCAATGGAGGGAGGGTTTAGGGGAAATGGAGAGAGGGGTTTTTGGGTACAAAGGGGAAGAGGTTTCGGGTAAAATGGGGTAAAAGGTTTAGGGTACAATGGAGGTAGGGTTTAGGGTACAAAGGGGGTAGAGGTTTGGGGTTAATGGAGGTGAGGTTTAAGGGTAAATGGAGGTAAAATGTTTTAGGGTACAATGGGGTAGAGGTTTAGGGCAATGGAGGGAGAGGTTTCAGAGTACAAGGAGGTAGAGGTTTTGGGTACAATGGAGATAGAGGTTTCAGAGTAAAAAGGAGGTGAGGGTTTGGGGGCAATGGAGGGGGGTTTAGGGTTAAAGGGGGGTAGAGGTTCAGAGTCAAAGGAGTAGAGGGTTTTAGAGTAAAAGGAGGTAGAGGTTTTCAGGGTCAAAAGGGATAGAGGTTTCGGGTAAAAAGGGGTAGAGGTTTAGATTACAATGGGGTAGGGTTTCAGGGTGCAATGGAGGGAGAGGTTTCAGAGTAAATGGGGTAAAAGGGGTTTTTTTGGACAATGAAGGTGAGGTTTCAGGGGACAATGGGGTTGGGTTTTGGGTACAAAGGAGGATGAAAGTTTCGGGACAATGGGGTGGGTTTAGGGACAATGGAGGTAGAGGTTTCGGGTAAATGGAGGATGAAAATTTTTGGTACAACGGGGGGTAGGGTTTTTTAGAGTCAAGGGGTAGAGGTTTTAGGGTACAATGGAGATAGAGGTTTCAGGTACCTGGAGGAGAGGTTTTAGGACAATGGAGTGGGTTTTGGGTAAATGGGTAGAGGTTTTCAGGGTAATGGGGGATGAAAATTTCGGGTCAAGGGTAGGGTTTCAGAGGTTTCAGGTACAAATGGAGTAGGGTTCAGGGTTCAAAGGGGATGGGTTTCGAGTCAATGGAGGTAGAGGTTTTAGAGTACAAAGGGGTGGGTTTTAGGTACAAAGGGGTAGAGGTTTCAGGTACAATGGGGTAGAGGTTTCAGGGGACAATGGGGATAGAGGGTTTTAGGTACATGGGGTAGAGGTTTCGGTAAAATGGGGTAGAGGTTTCAGGGTACAAGGAGGGAGAGGTTTCGAGTACAAAGGAGGTAGAGGTTTAGAGTAAATGGGGTAGAGGGTTTCGGGTTTCTGGGAAGAGGTTTAGGGTCAAAAGGAGATAGGGTTTCGGGTACAATGGAGGGAGGGTTTCGGGACAATGGAGGTAAGGGGTTTTAGAGTACAATGGAGGTAGAGGTTTAGGGTACAATGGAGGTTGGGTTTCAGGGTACAAAGGAGGTAGAGGTTTCGGTACAATGGGGGTAAAGGGTTTTAGGGTACAAAGGAGGTAGAGGTTTCAGAGTACAAGGAGGTTGAGGTTTCAGAGTACAATGGGTAGAGGGTTTTGGTACAAAGGAGGTAGGTTTCAGGGTCAATGGGGTAAAGGGTTTTGGGTACAATGGAGTAGAGGTTTCGGGGCCAATGAAGGTGAAAGTTTAAGGGGAAATGGAGGTAGAATTTTTAGGGTTCCTGTGGGATGAGGTTTAGGGTACAAAGTGGGGTGAAGGTTTTGGGTACAATGGGGATGAAAGGGTTTTAGGGTAAAATATGGGGTGAAGGTTTCAGGGTACAATTGGGATGAAGGTTTCGGGTACAAAGTGAATGAAGGTTTTCCGGGTACAGTGAAGGGGGGCGCTCCCGGGGGCAATGGGGGATGGTGTCCTTGGGGTCAATAAAGGTGGGATTTTTAGTACAATGGGGACGTAAAGATAGGGTTTTGGTGGAGTTCTGGTGGAGGGTGCGTTACAGGGTTCGGGTTTTGTTTCTAGGTTACAATGGAGGATGGAGGTTTGGGTCAATTGATGTGGAGGTTCAAATTAATGGGGGATGGGGGGGGGGGGGGTTGGCTTCTGAAAAACAAGGAGGGTGATTTTTTCGGGGAAAAAACGGGGTGGATCTTCAGGGGAGAAGGGTGACATTGAACTTTCTGTGTGTAGGGGAGGGGAGGAGAGCGCGGACGTTTTTGTCTGTCATCATGCCCAAAAACTGACTCCCCAGACTGCGGCTGCCGACTAGGAAGATTGTCGACTGATTTCAGTTTCAGAGAAATAAGTTTTGGGGTTGTTTCTACCCCTCCTTCCCCTTCCCCCCCTTTCGCCTGTTCCCCCTTCCTTCTCCCCCCTCTTTTCTCCCCCCTGCCCCCCCCCCCCCCCCCCCCCCCCCCCCCCCCCCCTTTGAAGAACTCGGTCTTGCCCTAAAAAGGTGAGTGTTTATCGCAAAGGTGAAAAAATGGTGCATTCTCTCCCCCTTTCTCCTCCCCCACCTACCCCCCCCCCCCCCACCCCCCCAAAACGAACCTCCCCCCTTAGTCGATCCTTCCCCTCCCCAAGTTTACGCCCACATCGGCGCTCATTAAACAGCGATCACCGTTTTCATCGTGACCCGTTTTTCCAAATGGTTCCAGCGTTTTTGGGCAAAAGCCTTTTGTCGTGCTTTAACGAGTTTGTTTTTGTTTTTTTTTTCTTTACAAAAGGAAGGGAATAGTTGACTTAAATTTAGTGGTGTTGTGAATATCCAAGAAAATGGGGGGGGGGGGGGGGGGGGGGGGGGGGAGGGGGAGGGGGGAGGGGGGAGGCTTTTTTAAAAACATTTCAAAGTTGGGGGTTAGGAAAAGGGAGATGGAGCTGGGATTGGGGGACAGAGGTACGGGAGGTTGAGGGTTGGGGTTGAGGGGTTTTGGGGGGGGGGGGGGGGGGGGGGGAGGGATGGGGGGTTGGAGGGGGGGGGGGGGAAGAGGTTGGTGGGGGAGGGTGGGGGGGGGGTTGCAAGCAATTTTCCCAAGGGAGCAAAACGGCAAAGCAGCCGTGATGACTGGGGCCCCCCAAAGACGAAACGAGGGATCAGAAAGGTGCGACTTCCCTCTCCTCCTCCTCCCACCCCCCCCCCCCCTCTCTCCCTAAGTTCTCGGCACTCCACTCCTTCCCCGTCCCCCCCCCCCCCCGCCTTCCGCCTCCTCTCGCTCCTTCCCCTTCCCTCCAAGCCCGCTGCGATTCATCCTCATCATAGCCTTCACCCCCCATCCTCTCGTCTTATTCATATAATATAATTATGCGCCCCTTTCTAACGTTGACATCACCGGGCGCGCGCGCGCGCGCGCACACACACCAACACACACACACACACACACACACACACACACACACACACACACACACACACACACACACACACACACACACACACACACACACACAGAGCACATGCACACACGTGCGCACGCACACACACACATATGCATCCACGCAAACATGATCCCACACACACACACGCATTGACCCCGCCCCACTCGTCAAGCTCTACAGACATTGAAAACACATACACATACACGTTTTCATATTTTTCATGGGGTTTAGGTACGAATAAATTCTTGGGGGTGGGGAAAACCTACCACCACACACAAACACACAAAACGCACACACCCCAAAAACAACCACACACACCCCACACACACACACACACACACACCCCACACACATACACACCCCCAAACCACCCCCAACCCCCCACACAACACACCCCACCCACACCACACACACACCCCAACCCCACACACACACACACACGCCCCAAAACACAAAAAACACCACACAAAAACACCAACACACACCCCACACACACACACCACACACACACACACCACGCACGCACGCACGCACGAACGCCCCGCACGCACCCCCGCCAGAGAGAGAGGGGAGAGAGAGAGAGGGGAAGGGGAAAGAGGAGAGAGAGAGGAGAGAAAGAGAGAGAGAGAGGAGAGAGAGGGGAGGGAGAGAGGAAGAGAAAAAGAGAGAGAGAGAGCCTTAAATTTGTATTTTTTACAAGGGGCCATTTCTATCCGATGTGAAACCCTTCACAGTCAGAGTTTTAATTCTCATGCCCTTAAAAATTTATTATTAAATTTTAAAATGAACTTGCGTCCATTTCGAGAGTTTATGGTGGTAGCGGCACCCCACACACCCCCCCCAACACACACACAACACACACAACACACCACACCACACACACACACCACAAACAAAACACCCCCACACACACACAACCACACACAACTGTAAAGGGTCAAAAATAAACCAAGCAAAGTCGGGGATTGCCACCCGGGTTAAAAATTTCCGGTTGCCAACTCAGCCCATCCGATCCCTTAAAAGCACCCTCACCCAAATTTTTGGGCCAGCGGGGGGGGGGGGGGGGGGGGGGGGGGCCCCCCCCCTCATCCTCCACGGAGACGGTCCGGGGTTCCCCCCGACAGCTAAGTGGCTGGACCGACAGGCCCTCAAAAGGGTTGGTCGGGCCCATCTGGGCCTCCCAGACCATTTTGCCAATTTAGAGTGACCAGTGCCCCACGAGTTAAGCACACGGCCCCAGTTAATAGGAAAGGGGGGAAGGTGGGGTGTGGGGGGGGTGAATCTAGCTAACCCAATTAATACCAATTGCCCAACCAAAAAGGAGAAAAGGGCGTTTAGGAATGCCCTGGCATGATTTGAACATCCAATGGAATTAGGGGGAGAAAAATTGGGGGACGAGGGGGTTTTAAAAAAAATTTTACTGCCCAATGGAACTGGGTTTTTGGGGGAAAAACAAAACGAACGGAAAGGGGAAGGATTTTGGGGGGAAGTTGAGGGGGAAAAACGGGAGGGAAAGGGGGGAAGGGAAAACCAAGGAAGAAAAGAGAGAAAGGGGAGGTTTGGGGGGGGGGGGTTGGGGGGTTTCGGGGGCGGGGGGAGGGGGGGGGGGAAAAAGGAGGGAGGAGAAAGAGAACCAATTTGAGAGGAAAAGAAAAAAAAGCCAAAAAAGGAAGGAACCTTTAAAAGAGAGTGGAAAGAGAAAATTTCAACGAATAGGGGAAAAAGAAAAAAAAAAAATAAAGAAAAAAAAAAATTTTTTAAAAAAGGGGGGGGACTGGGGGGGGGGAAGGGGGTTTTTAGGGGGGGAAAGAAAAAACCCGTGATTTAAAAATAATGTTTCTTTTAACCCGGGGGGGGGTTTCAAAAAAAAACCCCTTCCCCATATTTGGGGCCGCCCCCCACTTTCATCGGAAAGTAAAAAACCTGACCAACGCCAGCATTCCAGCCGGGGACCGGTGCCAGCATTCCAGCTTGCCCGGGTGCAAGCAGCCCAACCCCATCCCAAAGCAGTTGTGTTTTGTTGTGAAAGTGACAGTGAAAAGAAAAAAAAGGAAAAGAAAAGGACGGGGATTCGTAAATGGGTTAAAAATTCATTTTGGCCATAAAGTGGGAAAATTCTATTTTTTTCCCCCGGGTTAGTTAAGGTTTTTTTAGAAAAATGATTTTTTTTGAATTTTCGGGAAAGGGGAGAATTTTTTTAACCCTCTTTTTGATTCCAAAATCCCTTTGGGGTTTTTTTTTCGGGGGATCAGGTAGTAAAGTTTTTTGGGGGAAACCTTTTTATTTTTTGGTGGGGGGTTTTTTTTGAATGGGTGGAAGGGGAAAGTGGGTTGGGGGAAAAAGGGCCTTTTTTCCCCTCCATTTGACACCCACCCGAGGTTAAAAATTTTAAATTTGGCAGCCTCCCCCAGGTTTTTCCCGGGCCCTTTTTTTTTAAAATTTGTTAAACCCTTCTCAAGGGGAAGCTGGGGGGGTTTCAAGTTTTAAATTTTTCCTAAGAAAAGGGGGTTTGCCCTTACTGTATTTTCCCCAAAAGAAATTTAAAATTACTGGGGTTGGCTTTGGGTTTTCCAAAGATAGTTAATACAGGTTGGAAATTTCACCCCCCAGAGTCCCTAAATTTCGTACAGAGGGCCTATAATTCGCTCTATAGTTGGGTCAGGCGCTGGGCTCTTATAAAAACTAATAGGGTTGGCCCCCAACAATTTATCATTATAGGTTTGTGCTATTCCCGTCACTGGTGTCGGAAACCCCCCATTTTGCTGTTGTAATTTAAAAAAATCTTGTTCAAACCCCAAAAAAAAAAAAGAGAAGAGATAATGGGGGAAAGGGGAAAAGAACCCCCCTATTGAAAAATTTGGTGACGCGTCGTGATCTGGGTTTATCAGGAGTTGAGTTGCGGCATTCGTTGAAAAAAACAAAAATGGAAAGAGATGAACGCGCGGAAAAACCCGTTTTTTGCAGAGAAATAGCAGAGCAGGAAAGGACTAAAGCTAGCGAGAGGGGAAAACGGGAAAGAAAAAAGAGAACGCAGGAAACAAAAAAATTAAAAGCGGGAAAAACAGAAAGAAAAAGGGGGAAGCGAAAAGGAAAAACAGAAAGAATGAAGCGGGAAAACCCAGAAAAAATTTAAGGGAAGCGCGGGAAAACAGAAAGACTAAGGGGGCGCGGGGAGACGGGAAAGGGAATGAAGCAGGAAACGGAAAAGTTTAAAATTTTCAATAGTTAGAGAAGTGAGAATAAAAGGGGGAAAACCACCAGGAGGGAAGTTCACTTCCCAGTGATTTGGGTGCGCAGAGCCCCCCCCCCCAAAAACCCCAAAGTTCCCCAAATTCTCTAAAGGGAAACCGTCGATTGTTTCCATACATCAGTCGTTTCAAAAACTTTTGCGACCGCCCAGGGGGGGCCCTCCAGAAGAGTGGGCACCCATTTTGTCAGCGCTTTTGAGGGGAAAGGGCATTTGAAAGTTTTTCACTGCGTTCCCAAACAGAACAACAGTCTGTTTTTGGGCGCTGTGAAGGAATCGTTGTTTGAAAGATTTGACCTCCCCAAAGGAGGGTTCAGGAAGAAATTTCGTTCAGTTTAAATTACAACCCGGTGAGGTAACTCATTTTGGTGCACTCTAGATATTTTTTTTTGGGAAAAAGGGTTGAGTTAAAGGGGTAGAAGAAGGGGGTTCGTGAGTTGAAAGAGCTATTTATGAAGGAACAGATTTTGTCAGGTTGGGGCCTGGTTAACCATCCCATTTGAAAGAGGGGAACCCAGAGAAAAGCGGGGAGATTTGGGTTGAAGTTCGCAGAGGTGTTAGAAGGCAGGGTTTGGGGAAACAAGGTGCAGGAAAAAAACAGGGGGCCGGGCACGGGTGAAAAAGTGCAAGGAGATAGGGGGTTTTTTTGAAAAGTCTGAAAACCCCAGTGGGGGGGCAGAAAAAAGGGGAAAAGGGGAAATTAGGTTTTTCTTTTTTTGGGGCCCCACAAAAAGGGGACATGGGCAGGGAGGTCGAAATGGGGTTTCCCAAAAAGGCGGGCCCCTTGAAAGAGGTGGAAAAGGGGTCGTCAAGGGAAACGCCCTGCATTTGGAAACCCAAAAAGGGATTCAGTCTGAAGGGGGTGGATTTGCAGCCTAGGTAGCACTGGACAGCATCAGGGTCGGGGATGGAGGCATAGGCTGAGTTTTTCGTTACCGTGGAAAAAGGGGGGTTTGGGCCCCAAAAAGGGGGTTTAAAAGGGTTTACGAGACACTGGGTTTTTGCGGTGGTACAAAACAACCGGGCGAAAAAGGGGTTTTGGGACAGGGCAAATCCGACCTGTACCTAATCGAGGGCACTGTGAGGGGGGTTTTCCGTTGCTAAGATAAAAAGGACTTTCCCCCCTTACTTCTCAGGGGGAGTTGTTGCTTTGGTGAGGAAAAAAACCCCCTTCATTTTTTGATCATTGGAAAAAATTCCGGGGCAAGGTTTCCAGGGGACCTGATTTGTTGACTGCTACAGGGGCAGCATTTCAAAAGGGGAGCAAAAAGGGGGGAAAAAGGTTGATAAACCGTTTGGGCCCTTTTTCCGGCGGGAATAGGCATAGATGTGTCGCCCTAGGGTTTTTAAGGGCGCGCGGGAAACAAGACCCTTTCGCTCGTGAAGTTTTGGGGAAGTTGGCAAGGGGTTGGAGGAAGCAGGATTTTAGAGGGGGTGAGACAAAATTTTTTGGGTTGAAAGGCGGGCTGTTGTACCGGTGTTCACCAAGGGGAAGACGGGTAAGGTGCCACTCAAAAGGGGTACCACAGGTTATCGTGACACTGTATTCAGGGGGTCAGGGAGCCCGCCCCAGGGGGGGTCATCCCCGGCCCACCCAAAAAGCTGCCGAATTTTTGATGACTTTCTTTGGGCCCAGGAGAAATGGCAAAACATCAAGCGTTTTCGGCATGCATGTGAGGTGTAAAAGTCACCCACAAGGGGGTGAAGGGGGAAGGGGCGCCTTTTAAAAACACCCCCTTTAATTTTGGAACCCCCATTCAGGGGGGTTGGCTTTTTGATTTGTTTGGCCCCAATCGCGCCCTTTTCCAAAAAGGTGGGGGCACATGATGTTTTTGGACCTGGGGGACTACCCCGACCAGCCCCCCAGAAGCGGTTGCATTAAAAGGCTAGTACCCCTTCTAAAACTGGTAGACATTTTTCCTCTCGCGTGGGGGTGCCAGCAAAAATTTCAGTGAAGGGGGTCCAGTTCCCCTCGGGCGGGATAAAGGGAGGTAACGGGCCCTCTGGGGATCACACAGCTTCTCACTCCCCCATACCCCCCACAATGCAATGGTTTTGGTGGAGGTTAAAATGGTGTGTGAAGGGCATCTTAAAAAAGTTTCTGTGGGAAAAGGGCCCAGCAGATTGGGCCGTTTACTTTTCCAGCGGCACTGTTTCGCCCGGGAACCCCCAGGAGAGCACAGTTTTTCGCCTTTTGACTGCTGTAGGGGCGGACAGTTGGGGGACCAGTGTGCATTCTCAAAGAGCTGTGGTCCGAGAAACAGGGCCCCAAATAAGGAAAAAAACCCCTTTTCGGGATGTGGTGGACCTACGAAAATAGGCTCGAGGGCCCTGTAAGGCCCCAAGGGAGATTTTGCGGGAGGCTGGGGTCCCCAGAAAAAGCAATATGACGGAAGGTGAGGAAGAAATTCCTCAAGGTGGGGGGAATCAAGTCCTGTTACTGTTTCCCCACGGATCACAAAAGGGCTGCTGAGCATTGGGGGGCCCAAATTCCCCATCTTTGGAAAAGGTAGATCAGGACTACCGAATCATGTGAATGGGAAATAAAAATTTTTTCCATGAAAAATTTCTCCGCAAATACTTTCCCAGCGTGGCCCCCAAACTTGGCGCAGCAGAAATATTGAGGAGGTAAAGGGGAGCCCCCGCAGAAAAGGGGGAGATTTTGTTGCCCGAGTTTCCGGGTAAATCAACAGGGTGTGTCCTGTTAAAAGGGCTAGACAGTAGGAGACAGGGGGAATTTGGGGGGCCCCTGGGAACGTATGGGGGCGCCCCTGACTGATAAACCAGGAAAGGACAATTTCTAGAGACTTTTTCGGTGGGTTAACATCGCAAAAACCCCCGTACATGTAAAAACCAAACCCGACCCCAATGCCACCAACAAGTGATCGAGGAGGGGAAAGGAAAAGATTTGGCCCTTTTTGGGGTGTTTAAACCGTCCAAACATCGAATAGTGCCCCCGTCGTCTTAGTGGGGGAAAAATCAGGTGAGCATCGATTTTTTTGTGTTGACTTTTAGACGTTTGAAAAAGTGTTTACCAAAGGTCGATGCAAGAGGTCATACCGAACATGGAAGACCTGTTCGCCGATCGCCCCCAAGCAAGAGCCGTATTTTACCAGGATAGTTTTGGCAAGGGTTTTCTGGCAAATAGCCCTTTAGTGAGGACTCAAAGGAAGTCACCCATTTTCCCCTCCTATGGGGTAACCTTTTCGAGTACTTCCCTTTGGGATGGGCAAGCCCTGCAAATCTTCTCTGGGGTTTAGGGGGAATTATTGACGGGGTGGGAAAGGGCCTTTTTGAATTTCCCTGGATGCATTCCGATAGCATCCGAGCCAAAGGGGGGCATATGAGGGGCTAGGAGCAGTTTTAGAAAAAAGGTTGGGGACAAGCCAATCTCCCCCGCCCCGACCAAAAAAGTGCCGGGTTTGGGTTTTTTTGCCTGGATTCCCAGGTTTTTTTGTCGGAGGAACACAAAGCAGCCAGAAAGAGGGAAAGGTGGAGAGATGATGAATTCCCGGAGACCCAAAGCCCCCAAAAAAAGCAGGAGTCTGCTAGGGTTTTTTTGGGTTCTTTAGGGGGGGTTCCAAACTTGCGCAATCACGAGTCCTCTCAGTGATTTTGGGCAAGGCCCGGAAAACCCGCGTGGGCGAGTGGTCAGAAAGCTGCAGAGCAAGCACTGCAGACGGGGTTTTGGGAAAAAAATAGGGTTTTCCCCTCCATCTTTAAGCTACCCGTATTCCAAAAAAAAAATTTTTTTTGCGGGCAATGACAGGGGGTGGGATGGTTTCAGTATTGTTGCAGGAGCTTTAAGAGGTCGAGTTTTCCCGTGAGGTATGCTAAGGAATTTAAAAGTGGAAGAAAAAGGGACGCAACCCGAAGAGGAAGGGGTGTTTTGCTGTCGTGTGGGCCCTGCCCCCAAATTCCCCCAAAAACCTTTTATGGGGAAAAAGTTCGGATAGAGACAGATCTTTAACCCCTCCAAAATTTCCCGCAGGAAAGGGACAGTGAAAAAAAAGGGTTCTCGGGGCATTTGGGATTTCAGCCCCACAGGTTTCGAGTGCAGTAAAATTTCCAAGGGCGACAGAATGTCGGAGCTGCTATTTAAGCCTGTAGTCTAGCAAAACTGCAACCAGAGGAAGTTTAGTTTATAAAGGGGTGCTTTGTTGTTTAAAATTTTTGTTTACACAGTTATGTTGATTGGAAAAATGGGGTTTATTCCATTGGCTATGTTTTTATATTTTTTGTGAGGACTTGTTCATATTTTTTTTTTGAACTTTTTCATGTGAATGTAGTTATGCTTGGGGTTTCAGTCGCTTGTGTAGTGATGCTTTTTTTGCAATTTAAATGAGGAAAGGGGTTTCCCCAGTGAAGTGTCATGGTCGTGACAAAATTATATTGTGCTTTTCATAAGAATTGTGAAAAAAAGATGTGGGAAAAATGCAGGTAGGGGGTTGCATAAATTTCGCACAAGGTCGTTTAAAAAGGGTCGAAATAACGCAAAGCGCACATCAATGATAACCATTGGGGGGGGTATTCACTAATTTATATTCCAAAAATTTTTTAAACCGTTTGTTTTTAAAGTATTTTTCAAAATTTGCACGTGGGAGCTTTTGGGGTCAGCCAAAAATTTGGTTTTTGTTTTTTTTGTAAACCTTGTTTTGAGACAATGCGGGCATAGTCTTTTGCAAGGGGGAAAAATTGCACGGGCAAAAATAAACCAACAAAAGTCGGGGGTTGCCAGCCCGGGTTTGAATCGGCTTTTGCCCATCAGAATCCCACGCCTTCAAGCATTTGCCTCACCAATTTGGGCACAGGGGGGGGGGGGGGGGGGGGGGGGGGGGGGGGGGGGGGGGGCAATCCTCATCCTCCACGGAGACGGGCCCCGGGCCACCCCGACAACTAAGTGGCTGGACCCACGGTCTCGTAGGGTTGGGGCAACATCTGGGGGCCCCCCCCGATCCCTTAGCCCAAATTTGAGTGCCAGTGTCCACGAGTTAAACCACACGGGCCAGTTAAAGGGAAAGGGGGGGAAAAGGGATGTGTGGTGGGGGGTGAAATCTAGTAAAACAATTAAATTTACCCAATTTTTCCACCACAGAGAGTAAGGCGTTTTAGGGATACTGGCTGATTTGAACATCCCAAAGGAATTAGAGGGGAAAAACTTCGGGGAGAGGCGGGAAAAAAACTGACCCCAAGGGCTCGCCCCTTTTTTGGGCAGATCGGGAAAGGGGTAAGAAAGGGTGTGAGGTGAGAGAACGGGGGGAGAACGAAAAGAGGAAAGAGAAGGGGTTCGGGGTGGGGAAACTCAAAGAGAGGGGGGGAGAGGGGAGAGATGAGGGGGGGAGAGAAGAGAACCAAGTTGAGAGAAATTAGCCTGGGGATAGGCTGCAGGGAGGACTAAAAAAGAGATTGGAAAGAGGAGTTCTAACTAATTTAAGAGGAAAAGAAAAAAAGAAAAAAAAAAAAGAATTTCAACCATGTCCATTTGTTAAAAGCAGGCTAGAAGAGAGAGAAGAGAGAGTGCAATGCGTTAATGCAGGGAAAAAGAAAGGGGAAAATCGATGTTGATAGTCATGTTTATCTTTTAACCCCGGGGGGTTTGCCCCCCATACTTGGCCACGCCCCTTTCATCGGGAGTCCAACCTGACCAAACCCCGCATCCAGCCCGACCGGGGGCCGCAGTCCAGCTTACCGGGGCAAGCAACCCAAAACCCGTGCCAGCAGTTGTGTCGTTTGTGAAAGTACAGTTAAAAAAAAAAAAAGGAAAAAAAAAAGGACAGAGTGAATAGTAAAAAGTTTCCCTGGCCAGGTAAAGTAGAAATCTATTTTTACCCGGGGTTTTGTTTAAAGATGGTTTTTGATAAATGTTTTTTGAAGTTCAGGGGAAAAAGGGGAATGTTTTTAAAATTTATTTGATTTTCCCTATCTTTTATGGGTTTTGTTCTAGTTTATGTGTAGTAAAGTTATAGAAATTTACTATGGTTTGATTGCGAATGCATGATATATGAATGAGGGAATTTTAAGCAAGCTGTGAAATTGTTTGGGCTGTGCGCTATCCCCTTTTCCCCTGACATCACCCGAGGTTTAAAAAAAACACACACACACACAACCCCACCCCCAAACCCCCCCACACACACACCCCAAAAAACACACACACATATTATATAAACACGCGCGCGCGCACGCGCGCGGGGCACACCACACACACCCCACACACACACACACACACACACAAACCCCCACACACAACACACCCCACACTAAAAAACCACAGAGACGAGAGAGAAAAGAGAGAAGAGAGAAGAGAGAGAGAGACCGAGAGACCGAGAGAGACAGGGGACAGAGCCCGGGGAAAACCAGACAGACAGCCCGAAAATTCAGGCAGAGACAGCCACTGAAAATTTGAAAAGAGAAAGACAGAGACAGAGCCAGCCAGCCAGCCAAACCCGCCAGCCCGCCCCGACGGGCAAATAGCCGCCAGACAGCCAACAGCCCGCCAACCGGGCAGACAGACAGACGGAAAAAACAGCCCGGGCCCGGCAGCCAGACCTTTCCCCCTGCCCGCGAAACCCCCCCACCCCCCCCCCCCCCCCCACCCCCCACCCCCCCCCCCCCACCCCCCGTCCAAGGGCATAAAAAAAACCCCAAAAACAACAAAACACCCAAAAAAACAAGAATGGGAGGCATTTCTTTGTGATGCAGTCGCTGAAGCGTTCGTTTTAAACAGCGGGGGCAACAAGGGGTTTGGGTTTCCCCGCTTATGGCCCCCCATGGAAACGCTCCCCGGGTTTCCCAACCCGTCGCTCCGCCCCCTTTAAGTGCAGGTTCTGCATGCCTCGCCCATCGTTATGTAAGGGCCATAAACCCCCCCCAAAACAGAGGCGGGGGTGGGGAAAGAGAAGTAGGAGGAAGGAGAAGGAAAAAGATGGTGAGGAGGAGGAGGGGGAGGGGGAGGAGGAGGAGGGGGGAGAAAGGAAAAATTTGGGGGGGAGGAGGGGCCAAAGAGGAGGGGGGGGGGGGGGGGAAAGGATAGGGGGTATGAGGAGAGGAAAAAAAAGGAAGAAAGGAGGAGGAGGAGGAGAAGGAAGAAAAAGGGGAAGGGGGAGGGCATTTAGGAGGGGGAAAAAGAGAAAAAGGAGAAGGAGGAGGAAGGAGGGGGAGGAAGAGGAGGAGGAGGAGGAAGGGGGGAGGGGGAGGAGGGGCAAGAGGAAGAAGGGAAAAAGGGGAGGAGGAGGAGGAGGGGGGAAAGGGGGGGAGAAAAGGGGGAGGAGGGGGAGGAGGAGGAGGAAAATGGGGAGGAGGGGGGGAGGTGCAATGAGGAGGGGGAAAAAAAGAAAAAGAAGGGGGAAAGGGGGAGGAGAGGAAAAGGAGGAGGAGGGGAGGAGGAGGGGAAGATGGGGAGGAGGAGGAGGAGGAGCCCTGGGAGGGGGAGAAAAGGGAAAAAGAAGGAAAAAGGAAAGGAGGAGGGGAAAAAAAAAGGGGAGGAGAAGGGGGAGCATGAGGGGTTGGGGAAAAAGGAAAAGGGGGTGGTTTGGGGGAGGAGGGGGAAATGGGGGGGAGGAGGGGGAGGACATGAGGAGGGGGAAAAAGAGAAAAGAAGGAGGAAGGACGGATGAGGGAAAAAAGGAGGGGGAGGAAAAGGGGGAAAAAAAGAATGGGAAGGGGAAAAAAAAGAAGAAACCCCAGGAGGAGGGGGAGGAGGGGGAGGGGGAGGAGGGGGAAGAGGAGGAAAGGGGAAAAAAAGGGGGAAGGGGAGGAAAAGGGGAAGGGGGAAAAATGGGAGAGAGGAAGTGGGGAAAAGGGGGGAAGAAGGGGTGAAGGGGGAGGGCGGGCTGGGGAGGGTTTGAAGAAGGGGAAAGAAGTAGAAGAGGTGAAAAAAAGGGGAAAGGAAAAAGGAAAAAAAAAAAGAGAAGAGAATAGTCGGGGAGGGAAAAAACCCCTGGGGAAAAAAACAAAGGGAAAGAGGGGAGAAAAAAAGGGCGAAGACGAAACATTGGGGGGATGAAAAATCAAAATGGGGGGGAGGGGGGGG
Source organism: Conus ventricosus (assembly GCA_018398815.1). NCBI lineage: Eukaryota > Metazoa > Mollusca > Gastropoda > Neogastropoda > Conidae > Conus > Conus ventricosus. The sequence continues at coordinate 39,043 of JAFLJL010014139.1, read as the reverse complement.
AAGGGAGAAAGGAATAAAGGGGGCTTGGGGAAAGGGGGGGGAGAAATGGGGGGGGGGAATTAAGGGGAGGAACAAAAAGGAAGGAGGGGGAGGGGGGGGGGGGAAAAGGAAAAGAAACAGGGGAAAAAAGAAGAACGAAAAAAAAATTTAAGGGGGAAAGGGAGGAAAATAGAAAAAAGGAAAAAAGGGGGGAAGGAGAGGGAGGGGGGGGTCGAAAAGGGGGGGGGGGGGGGGGGGGAGGGGCGGGGGGGGGGGGAACAGGAGGAACTGATGAGAGAAAAAAAAAAAAGACAAAGAAAAAGAAGAAAAAAAAGAAAGCGACAACGGGGGAAAGAGGGAAAGAAAGGAAAGTTTAGGAAAAGGGGGGGAAACCCCCCCCGAAGGAGGAACGAAGAAGAAGAAAAAAAAAGGGAAAAGAAAAAAAAAGGGGGAGGAGAAAAAGGGGGAGAAGAAGAAAAAAAAGGGAAAAAAGAAACGGGAAAAAGGGGAAAAAAAAGGAAAGGGAGGAAAGGGTAAGACAGGAAAGGGGAAAAGGAGAAAGGGAAAAGAAAAATAAGAAGGAAGGAACAGAAAAGGGAAAAGGGGGGGGAGAAGAAGGAGGAGAAGAAAGGGGGAGGGGGAAGAAAAAAAAAACGGAGAGGAAAAGGAAGAAGAAAGGAAGGAGAAGAGAGGAAGGAGAAAGGGAGAGGGAGAAACAAAAAAAGAAGAGGAAGGGAAAGACAAGAAAGGTGGAGGAGAAGGAGGGGAAAAAAAAAACAAAAGAGGAAAAAAGGAAAAAGAAAGGAAAAGGGAAAAGAGGAAGGGGAAAGAGGAGGGGGGAAAAAAGGAAAAGAAGGAGAAGAAGGAAAAGGTGAACGAGGTGCAGAAACAAAAAGGGGCAGCAGCAAAAGAATAGGAAAAAATAAATAGGAGAGGAAGAAGGGAAGAAGGGAAGGGGGGAAGGAAAAAAGGGAAATTGGGGTTTGGGGGGTGGGGGGGGGGGGGGGGGGGGAGGGGGGGGGGGGGGGGGGGGGGGGGGGGGGGGGGGGGGGGGGGGGGGGGGGGGGGGGGGAGGGGGGGGGGGGGGGGGGGGGGGGGGGGGGGGGGGGGGGGGGGGGGGGGGGGGGGGGGGAAAAAGGGGGTGGGGGGGGGGGGGGGGGGTGGGGGGGGGGGGGGGGGGGGGGGGGGGGGGGGGGGGGGGGGGGGGGGGGGGGGTGGGGGGGGGGGGAAGAGAAAAGGGGGAAAAACAGGGAGAGGAAGAAATTGGGGGGAAAAAAGGGGGGGGGGGGGGGGGGGGGGGGGGGGGGTTGGGGGAAGGAAAGTTAAAAAAAGGATGGGGGGGGGGAAGGGGAAAAAAGGGGGTGGGAGAGAAAAAAAAAAAAAGGGGGGGGGGGGGGGGGGGGGGGGGGGGGGGGGGAAAAAAGGAGAAAGGGACGCCCTGGGGGGGGGAAGGGGGGGGGGGGAAGGGGGGAAGGGGGGGGGGGGAAAAAGGAAGAAGAAAAAAATCTGCTGACAAATATCAATTCCCCAAGCGTGAGACCAGCACATAGGCGCAGCAGCAATCATTGATGGAGGTGAAGGAACCCAGCAGAAGAAGGGGAGATTTTGTTGCCGAGTTTCCAGGAGAAGAGTCATACAGGGATGTGTCACTGTATGAAGGGCTAGACAGTAGGAGACAGGAGGAAGTTAGGGGGCTCCTAGAACAGTATAGGGCGTCCCTGACTGATAAACCAGCAGGACAACTCTAGAGACATGTACGGTGGAGTTAACATCGCAAAAACCCGTACATGTGAAAGCCTACCCGATCCCATATGCCACCAAGCAAGTGATCGAGGAGGAGGTAGAAAAGATGTTGGACCTTGGGGTGATTGAACCGTCCAAATCATCGTATAGTGCACCCGTCGTCTTAGTGAGGAAAAAGTCAGGTGAGCATCGATTCTGTGTGGACTATAGACGTCTGAACAGTGTCACCAAGGTCGATGCAGAGGTCATACCGAACATGGAAGACCTGTTCGCTCAGATCGCCACAAGCAAGAGCCAGTATTTCACCAGGATAGATCTGAGCAAGGGTTACTGGCAAATAGCCTTGAGTGAGGACTCAAAGGAAGTCACACCATTCCCCACTCCTATGGGGCTATACCAGTGGCGAGTACTTCCCTTTGGGATGGTCAACGCCCCTGCAGTCTTCTCTCGGATGATGAGGAAGTTATTGACGGGGTTGGAAGGCGTTGTGAATTTCATGGATGACATTCTGATAGCATCCGAGACATGGGAGGAGCATATGAGGCAGCTAGGAGCAGTTTTAGAGAGGTTGAGACAAGCCAATCTCACAGCCAGACCAACAAAGTGCCAGGTTGGTTTTTCCAAGCCTGGAGTTCCTAGGTTTTGTTGTCGGAGGCACACAAAGCAGCCAGAAAGAGGAAAGGTGGAGAAGATGATGAATTCAGAGAGACCAAAGACCAAAACAGAAGTCAGGAGTCTGCTAGGTTTTATTGGCTTCTATAGGGAGTTTGTTCCAAACTTCGCAGCAATCACGAGTCCTCTCAGTGATTTGGTCAAGGCAGGGAAACCAGCAGTGGTCGAGTGGTCAGACGCTGCAGAGCAAGCACTGCAGACTGTGTTGGAAAGACTAGGTTCCCGTCCCATCTTGAAGCTACCAGATATGTCCAAACCATTTTTGTTGCGGACAGATGCATCAGGTGGTGGGATAGGTGCAGTATTGTTGCAGGAGCATGAAGAGGTCGAGTTTCCTGTGAGGTATGCTAGCAGGAAGTTGACAAAGTGTGAAGAAGGGTACGCAACTGTAGAGAAGGAGTGTTTAGCTGTCGTGTGGGCCGTGCAGAAGTTCCCCAAATACTTGTATGGGAAAGAGTTCGTGATAGAGACAGATCATCAACCACTCAAATTCCTGCAGGAGGCACAGCTGAAAAACAGCAGGGTTCTGCGTTGGGCAATGGCACTGCAGCCCTACAGGTATCGAGTGCAGTACATTCCAGGTCGACAGAATGTCGGAGCTGGGCTATTAAGCCGTGTAGTCTAGCAAGCTGCAACTCAGAGGAAGTCAGTCATATCCGGGGTGCTTTGTGATAATATGTGTTGATCACAGTTATGTTGATTGGATATGGGTTCATTCCCAGTTGGCTATGGTTCATATTTTTTTGTGTGAGACTTGTTCATATTTTTTTGTGAGACTTGTTCATGTGAATGTAGTTATGCTTGGAGCATACAGTCGCTTGTGTAGTGATGCATTATTTGCAATAAGTGAGGACGGAGATTCCTCAGTGAAGTGTCATGGATCGTGATCATATTATATTGTGCTTTTCATAAGAATTGTGAAAAGAAGATGTGGCAAACGCAGGTAGGGGGATTGCATAAGTGCGCACAGAGGTCGTTATAAAATGGGTCGAAATAACGCAAGAGCGCACATCAATGATAACTCATTGGGGCGGTATTCACTAATGATATATCCTTATAATTTATAAAACCGTTTGTTGTAAAGTATTTTTCAAACTTTGCACGTGTAGCTGTGTGTCAGCAAATTCGGTTGTTGTTTTTTTTGTACCGTTGTTTTGAGACAATGCGGTGCATAGTCTTTTGCAAGGGGGAAATTGTCACGGTCAAAAATAAACACAAGCAAAATCGTGGAGTTGCCAGCCGGTTCGATCGGCTTAAGCCCGACTCAGACATCCCGACGCCTTCAAGCATCGCCTCAGCCAATTTGGGCACAGGGGGGGGGGGGGGAGGGGGGGGGGGGGGGGGGGGCTAATCCTCATCCTCCACGGAGACGGTCCGGTCCACCAGACAGACTAAGTGGCTGGACCGACAGGTCTCGATAGGTTGGTCAGACATCTGGGCGCCTACCCAGACTCATCTAGCCAATTTAGAGTGACCAGTGCCCACGAGTTAAGCCACACGGCGCCAGTTAAAGTGGGGGAAGGGGGGGGGGAAGGTAGTGTGTGGTGGGGTAAAATCTAGCTAATCTTTTTAAATGACCTTTTGACCCCACAGAGGTAAGGCGGTAGGCAGATGGCTGATTTGAACATCCAAGGGAAAATTAGAGGGAGTTAACTTGGGGGGACGAGGCGGTAAAAAATACTGACCAAGGGTATCCCCCTTTTTGGGCAATCGGAACGGGTAAGAAGGTGTGAAGTGAGGAGGGGGAGGAAAACAAACAGAGAGAGAGAGGAGAGGGTTCGGAGTGGAAGCCTGCAGGAGAGAGGGCAGAGAGAGAGATGGGGGAGGAGAGAAGAGAACCAAGTTGAGAGATTAGCTGAGTAGTCTGCAGAGGAGGCCCAAAAGAGATGTGGAAAGGGAGTTGCTAACTAATGAAGGGGAAAAAAGAAAGAAAAAAAAAAAAAAAGAAAAGATAGAAACCCTGTCCTTTTGTAAGAGCAGACTAAAAGGAGAAGAGAGGGTGCAATGCGTTAATGCAGGAAGAAAGAAGGAGAACGTCGTGTTGATAGTCATGTTTTTCTTAACGGGGGTTCGCCTATACTTGGCCGCGCCCTTTCATCGGCAGCCCAAAACCTGACCAACCCCAAAGCAGTCCACCCTGACCGGTGCAGCAGTCCGCTTGCCGGTGCAAGCAGACCAACCCCCGTGCCAGCGTTGTGTCGTTTTTGTGAAGGAGGAAAAAAAAAAAAAAAGGAAAAAGAAAGGACAGTGATTCGTGAAATTTTGATCACCTGGCGGTAAAGTAAAAAATTTTTTATACCGGGTTGTTAATGATGTTTTAGAAAAATGATTTTGTAAAGTTCGGGAAAGAGAGAATGTTTTATCTCATTTGATTCCATTGCATTGATGTTTCGTTCTTGATATGTGTATAAGTTATAATTTATAGTGGTTTGATGTGACGAATGCTTTGAATAGGAATAGATTGTAAGAAAAGCTTTTGAGTTTTTTTTGGGCTGTGCGCTAGTCCTTCTCACTGACATCCCCCGAGGTTGAACACAAAACCACCACAACAAAAACCACCACACACACACACAACACACACCCACAAACCATATATTATCAACGCGCGGGCACGCGCGGCGCGCCACACACAACACCCACCCACACCCCACAACACACCAAACCACACACCACACCATAACCCAGAGAGCGAGAGAGAAGAGAGGGAGAGAGAGGAGAGTGAGCCCGAGAGACGAGAGAGACAGAGACGAGACAGGAGACACGCAGACAGAAGACAGAAATTCAGGCAGAGACAGCCCTGATTCAAAAGAGAGAGACAGAGACAGACCCACCCACCCCAGCAGCCAGCCAGCCACCCAGACGGACAAAAGCGCCAGACACCCCGACAGCCACCCACCCAGACAGACAGACAGGGACAAACGCCAGCGGAGCCGACATGCCCCCCGCGCGAACCCCCTCACCCCCCCCCCCCCCCCCAACCCCCCCCCCCCCCACCCCCCCACCCCACCCCCGCCCAAAGGGCATAAAAAAACCCCAAAAAAAACCAAAACGAAAACCCAATAAAGATGTAGTCTTTTTGTGTGATGCAGCGTTGAAGATTCGTCAAAATCAGCGGGAGCAACAAATGTCGGCTTTCCCCCCTTTTTCGGCGACATGATCGCTCAGGGTCCAAAACCTGTCGCTCCCCTGTTCAGTGAGGTTCTGCATTCGCTACATTAGTAAGGCCCTAAATAAAAAACTGGGGGAAAAAATAGGAAAAAAAAAATGTTTTTAAAAAAAAAAAAAATAAACTAAAAAAAAAAATAATATAAAAAAAAAAAAAAAAAAAAAATTAAAAATAAAAACAAGGGAAAAAGGGGGGGCGGGGGGGGGGGGGGGGGGGGGGGAGGGGGAAGGGGGAAAAAGAAAGGAAAGGGGGAGGGGGGAGGAGAGGAGGAGGAGGGGGGAAGGGGGGGGAGGAGGAGGAGGAGGAAAAATGGGGAGGAGGAGGAGGTGATGGGGGGGCAAGAAGAGAAGAAGAAGAAGGGGAGGAGGAGGAGGAAAAGGAGGAGGAGGGGGGAGGAGGAAAGATGGGGAGGAGGAGGAGGGGGAGCATGAGGAGGGGGGAGAAGAGAAAAAGAAGGGAAAAAAGGGGGGAGGAGGAGAAAGGGGGAAAATGGGGGGGAAGGGGAGCAGGGAGGGGAAGAAGGAAAAGGAGGTGGGGAAGAGGAGGAGGAAGATGGGGAGGAGGAGGGGAGGGCATGAGGGGGCGAAGAAGAGAAGAAGAAGGAGGAAAAGACGGATGAGGAAAAAGGGAGGGAGGAGGAGGAGAAGGAAAAAAAAAGAGGAGAAAGAGGAGAAAAAGAAAAAGAAAACGAGGAGGAGGAGGAGGAGGAGGAGGAGGGGGGGGAGGAAGAGGAGGAAAGGGGAAAGAGGAGAGGAAGGGGAGGAAAAGGTGAGAGGGAAAGTGAGGGAAAAGAGGAGATGGAGGAAGAGGGAAGAAAAAGGAAGTGAACAGGGAGATGGGGGGAGGAGAGGAGAGAAAAAGGAGAAGAAGTGAAGAAAGCAGAAAAAAAAGGGGAGGAGGAGGAAATTGGATATAAAAAAGAGAAGAGAATAGTCGGGGAGGGAAAAAAAAACTGGCGAAAAAAACAAGGGAGGGAAAAAGGGGGGGAAAACTAAAGGACGAAGACGAGACATTGGAGGAGGTGAAAAAAACAGAATGGGGGGAGGAGGGGGAAAAAGGGGGGAAAGGAATAGAAGGGGGGGGGAAGGCGGGGGGAGAGGGGGGGGGGAATTAGGAGGGGAGGAACAAGAAAGGGAAGGAGGGGGAGGGGGGGGGGGGGGGGAATGAAGCAGGAGAGAAAGAAGAAGCGAAGAAAATTGAAGGAGGAGGAGAGGATTAAAGAGAAGGGAAAAAAGGGGAAGGAGAGGGGGGAGGGGGTCGAAAGGGGGGGGGGGGGGGGGGGGCGGGGGGGGGGGGAGGGAGGAACTGATGAGAGAAAAAAAAAGAAGAAAGAGAAGAAAAAAAGAAAAAAAAGAAAAGCGACAACCCGGGGGAAAGGGAGAAAAAGGGGAAAAGTTGAGGGAAAAGGGGAGGAAACCCCCCCAGAAGGAGGAACAGAAGAAGAGAAGAAGAAAAAAACAGAAAAGAAAGGTGGAGGAGAAGAAGGAGGGAAGAAGGAAGAAGAAGGAAAAAAAGAAAAGGAAAAGGAGAAGAAAGGGAAAGGGGAAAGGGAGGAAGGGATAAGACAGGGAAGGGAAAAAAGGAGAAAAGGGGAAAAGAAGAATAAAAAGGAAGGAACAGAAAAAAAAGGTGGAGGAGAAGAAAAGGGGAGAAGAGGGGGGGAGGAGGAAGAAAAGAAAAACAGGAGAGGAAAGAGGAAGAAGAAAGGAAGGGGAAGGAGGAAAGGGGAAAAAAGGGGGGAGAAACAAAAAGGGGAAAAAAAAACAGACAAGAAAGGTGGAGGAGAGGAGGAAAAAAAAAAAAACAGGAGAGGAAAGGGAAGAAGAAAGGAAGGAAGAGAGGAAGGAGAAAGGGAGGGGAAAAAGGAAAGGAAGGAGAAAAAAGGAAAAGGTGAACGAGGTGCAGAAACAAAAGGGAGCAGCAGCAAAGAAGAGGAAAAAGTAGTAGGAGAGGAAAAAAAGGAGAAGAAGAAGGTGGAAGGGAAAAAAAAAATTTGGGTGGAGGGTGGGGGGGGGGGGGGGGGGGGGGGGAGAGAAATAGAAGGAAAAAAGTAGCAGGTAGGAAATTCGAGGAGGGAAGAAAGCGAAAGACAAATGGGGGTGGTGATGGTGGTGGTGTGGTGGTGGTTGGTGGTGGGGAGGGGAGGAGGAGGAGGAGGAGGGAGGAGGAGGGGGGGGAATAGAATAGAAAAAGGAACTGGGGATGAAGGCGGAAAAGGGGGAAAACAGAGGAAAAGAAGGAGAAGGAGAAACAGAAAAATGAAAAGAACAAAATGGCGAGAGAAAGAAGGGAAAAAGGGGGCGGGGGGTGGGGGTGGGGTGAGGGGGGGGGGTGGTGGTGGCGGTGGGGGAGGGGGGGGGGAAAGAAGGCGAAAGGGGGGAAAAGCGAACCCGGGCGAAAAAAGCAGGGGCACAACAGAGGAAGAGAGAAAGGTGGGGAGGGAGGGGGGGGGGGGGGGGGTTGAGAAGGTAGGAGGAGAGAACGAAGGTGGGGAGAAAGAAAAAAAGTGAGGAGAGGACGAATGGAGGAGAAGAAGAAGAAGAAGAAGGAGAAGAAGAAGAAGAAGAAGAAAAAAGGGGAAAAAAAAAGAAGAAGCAGAAAGGAAAAGGAAGAGCGGAGGAAGAGGGAGGAGAAAAGAGGATGGAGGAGAGGAGGAGAGGAGAGGAGGGGAGGAGGAGGAGGAGGAGGGGAGGAGGAGGAAGAGAGGAGGACAGAAGAGCAGGAAGAAAAAGAAAGAGGGGGTGGGTGGTGAGGGGGGTGGGGGGGGGGGGGTGAGGGTGGGTGTGGTGGTGTGTGGTGTGTGTGTGTGTGTGTGTGTGTGTGTGTGTGTGTGAGGAGAGAGGAGAGAGGGGTACTAGCAACATTCATATTGCGTTTTCTGGATGCAGTCATGTCTTGATTATCAACGGTTCTTGTTTTTCGCTTGCCGGTTGCTCCTTGCTCCTTTGCAGAGCAAGGGCGGGTGAAAGTAAGCACGTCTTTGTTTTATCTGTATCCTTGGACATTTACATCATCATCGTCGTCGTCGTTGTCGTCGTCGTCGTCGTCGTCATCGTCGTCGTCGTCGTCATCATTTGTATTTCTCTCCCTCTCTGTCGTTTCTTTTCATTTTTTTCCCTCTCTCTTCCTGTCATCATCAATCATCATCATCATCATCATCATCATCATCGTCGTCGGTCGTCGTCGTCGTCGTCGTCGTCGTCGTCGTCATCTATCGTCTTCGTTGTCGTCGGTCGTCATCATCATCATCATTATCATCATCCTCTTCGTTGAAGTCACGTCGTCGTCGTCATCGTCCGTCGTCGTCGTCGTCGTCGTCGTCGTCGTCGTCGTCGTCCTCATCCACCTGTCATCATACATCCTACTCCTTTTCTCCTCCGCGCCACGCTCTGTCTCTTTCTGCCTCCCCCCCCCCTCTCTCTCTCTCTCTCTTTTGTCTGTCTGTCTGTCGTCGCTGTCTGCCTGTCCGTCTGTCTGTTTTCT
>JAFLJL010014139.1:17500-22500 GCA_018398815.1 Conus ventricosus | reverse complement strand
GGGTTTCCACGCTTTCTTACATTTCTTTGTTGTTGTTTATGTTGAGTGTGTGTTTTTGGTCATGATTAACGCATTCTACAGTTTTTTTCCACCTCTTTGAAACTGGGCTATCGCTTTGCTGAATGAAATATTTCATCCCTCTCTCTCTCTCCCTCCCTCCCTCTCTCTCTCTCCTCTCTCTCTCTCTCCTCTCTCTCTCTCTCTCTCTCTCTCTCTCTCTCTCCTCTCTCTCTCGTGTCAACAGTCGCAAAAGTCCAGTGATTGATACTGTCATTCTCAACTGTGTTCTGGTTATATCCATCCCCTTTTCTTTAGTTCTGTTTCTCGCTTCCTTCTTTCTTTGCTTAGTTGATTTCATCCCTTTTATCATAACACCCCCCCTCTCTCTCTCTCTCTCTCCTCTCTCTCTCTCTCTCTCTCTCTCTCTCTCTCTCTCTCTCTCTCTTCTTCTTCTTCTTCTTCTGGTCTTTCTTTCTGTTTCTTCCAAAACTTCTTCTTTTTTCTGCTCTGCTTTCCTTTCTTCCTTTATTTCAATATCTTGCTGAACACTTTTGTCATGGGGGAAAACAAGTGCAGGCTAACCATTCTTCTGTCATTATATATAGATGACTTGGCAAAGATTTGAATTTAAAAAATGGGCGGGGGTGGGGGTGGGGTGGGGAGGAGGGGGGGGGGGGGGGGGGGGGGAGAAGAAGAAGAAAATGAGAACGCAAGATGAGAAAAAATGCATGATAAATACCAAACTCTTCACTGGCAGCATAATTACGGGAACCATTGTAATCCCTGTGGAAGACGGATCTTATTGATTTCAATATCTGCCTTCTTGCCATTTATTTTTCTTCTTTTTTTTTTTCCCGATTAAAAAAAATCTGTTTTCTACCTTTTTTTTTTCCTTTTTAAACCCCCCCCCCCTCCCCTTTTTTGTTTTCTTTTCTTACTGTCAACTTTCTTTCTTTGTAAGAAAAGGAAAGGTGAAACGAGGCAGTTTACAGCGAACGGAAATGAACGAACAAGTAGGGTAACTCTTGCTCCCTTGATGAGATAGGTAGACGCCCTTGACTCCAAACGAATGCTTGCTTACCACACCGAACCGCCTGACAGAAATGACAACACAGAGCACACAGAGCAAACAAGGGGAGCGGATGTCTCTTTGTTTGTTCGGTGTGCTCTGTGTAATGATATGCGTCAATTTGTTTTATCATGGGAGCAAAGAGTTACCTTACTTGTTCGTGATTCTCTTTTTTTGTGTTTCTCACTTTTCTTGACATTAATTTTCTCTCTCTCTCTCTCTCTCTCTCTCTCTCTCTCTCTCTCTCTCTCTCTGTGTGTGTGTGTGTGTGTGTGTGTGTGTGTTGTGTGTGTGTGTGTGTGTGTGTGTTTCTTTCTTTCTCTTTTTTATGTCATATTTTCCGTCTTCCTTCTTTTGTCTTTCTACTTGTTGTTTTTTCTGTAGTTTTTCTTTTCTAGCTTTTGTTGTTGTTTATGTTCCTCTCGCTTCCATTTCTTCTTCCGTCTCTTTCTCTCTTCTCATCCCTTTCTGCCTATTTCCCCCCCCCCTTTTTTTTTTTTTTTTTTACTTTGCTTCTAAATCTACCTTCTCTCTTCTTTCTTTATTCCCATCGTCTCTCTCTTCTTTTAAACCCCCGAGAAATCAAACGCACCCTACAAACTTTCTGCATAATATGAAATGTACCAGCGAGCGAGCGTCCGTCATTAGTGCATGTTCGGTCGTGTTGTTGGCCGTTATTCCCCCCTCCCTCTGCTCCCCCCCGCCCCCCCCCCCCCCCCCCCCCCCCCCCCCACCCCACCACAACACACACCTACCATACCCTCGCCCCGATCTACAGCCCTCAGCTCCCCCCACAGCTATATAGTTCTTGCCTAAACGGATCAAGTTACACGCTGGGCCGACAGGAAGAAGGCCCTCCCCTACTAGTTATCACGGAGCGTAAAGTAACACGAACACCAAGTAGCCCTGTTCACCCAACAGCCCGCGCATCAACACTTCAAAGCACGCTTGCGGAATATCAAACCCCGACCCAGCTGGGGCTGCTACGGGCAGGTCGCCACAGGGGGCGATATGGGGAAAAAAAAAAGAATGAGGTCTGATGGATCTTTCCGGCTCCGGTTGGGGGGTGGTGTGTGTGTGTGTTGGTGGGGGGGGGGGGGGGGGGGGGGGGGGGGGGGAGGGGGGATGTGAGGCAAGAGAGCGTATGAAGACGAAGTTGAGGTTGGGGATGTTGGATGGCGGGATGCGGGTATGGGGCGCGGGGAGGGGGGGGGGGGGGGGGGGGGGGGGGGGGGTATTGCCGGGAGGGAGGGGGGGGGGGGTTATGATGAGAAGGGAAAAAGGGGAAAGAAAAGAGGCGGATAACTCAGTAGACCGCCTCCTCCTCTTCTCCCCTCCCTCCCTCCTCCCTCCCACCATCATTTATTTTTCACTCTGAAGTTTTGTGACTCAACCTCAACCTCATTTTGTTGTGTCATTTTTTTTTTTTTTTTTTTGCATCTAGTCGTCGCACCTGTTCAATAATAACAGTAGACAAGCCCTTGGCATTTTTTTTTTTTTATCTCGCTCTTACATCTATTTTTTAATAACCTACATAAAATATGCTGACGACGGTGAGATAGGAATGTGGTTGACTCGTTCTTCTTTTGCACACACACACCTGTTGAGGGAACCGGGAATAGATTTGGGAAGCAAAGACTGTTTGTTCGGTCTTTGGTTTCATTTCGCTTCAGGGGGTAATGCTTCCGCATGCCTGCGGCTAACGAGGACTCGTATTCGTCTGGCTCTCTGTCTGTTTGTTTGTTTGTCTGTCTGTCTCTGGCTCAGCTGTTTTTGTCTCGCCCTCTCCCCCCCCCTCCCCTGCCCCCCCCCCCCTCTCTCTGTCTGTCTGTCTGTCTGTCTCTCTTTAGAATACAGTTTGCCTTAACTAGGCTGACCCTGGAGAAAGGTCCAGTGACGGTGAGGAAAGACCCACTGACCACAGGGAAAGTCCTGTTAACAGTGGGAAAGACTACAACTTTGGATTCTCTCTTGAGGGCACATAAGACCGTATGGCGAAAGCTTGGCTGTGTCTGGAGTGGCACTGTCTTCATCTGTCCGTGGGCAGGGGTGGTTGGGTCTGTGGGGTGTGCTCGGCAGCTGGAGGGTGGTGTTTTTCGCCGGTGGGCTCTGCAGTCATGAAATACGGGCTGGCACACCCATGGGGATGCTACTTTAAGGCTGTTATGAGCTGCATCCTGTAGTCTAATTATCTCTGTTCAGGAGCAGTTATGTCCCTTGATATCTTAATGGAGTGCCCTGTGCGTGCCTGTACCCATCGTCAACACAGCGCAGGCCTCCAAGGGTGGTACAGGACTTCTCTAAGGGCAGGTGAAGACAGTGCTTCTCTGGGTCCTCCCCAGCGCCTTCGGATGTTTCTTTTTCTTCTCAGTTTAATGCCCAGGTTCAACCTATCGCCCAATGTTGTGCTGAGATTTGGGGTTTAGGTCAATCTGCTGTTCATGTAGAAAAAACTCCGTTTGTTAGCTCTCAAGGATTTTCTGATGGTTCATATGAAGACACCCAATGGACGTGTTTATAGGGGAGACAAATCGTTATCCTATTTATATCAATTCATCTATGCAGTGTATTAGATACTGGCTTAAAGTTTTGCGAACGGACGAGGAAAGCTTACCTTGTAAAGCATATAATATCCTCTTAGAATTAGAATCACGTGGTTAAAAGTCACGGGTTTCAGGCATTCGGGATTTTTTTGTTTTTTTCATAATGGATTTGGATTCGTCTGGGTAAATCAAAGCGTTGAAAAATGTGAATGTTTCTTTTTTGAAACATTTACGACAACGACAGGTAAATAATCGATGGCAAAACTGGCTTGAAAACATCCAGAGTAGTGAACGATATTCATTTTACAGGACTTTTAAAAACATCTCTAACAGCTTTGAGAAATATCTTTCACTTGATATTGATAGGCATATGAAAAGTTATCCGACAAGATTCAGATTCGGAATTACGGATATCACAGTACATCAGCACCAATATACAAAGACTCGAAACATTGATATGCTATGTCCTTTATGTAAAGAGGCAAATGAAGATGAATGACATTTTCTAGTGTGTTAGTCTGCATTTCAGGATTTACGGCGTGACCATATTCCTAGGAAAATCTATGAAGACCTTTGCTCATTACGAGCTGCTTTTGCTAACGGCAAATTGACATGAAGGAGCTTTAAAGAACATTGGCACAGTGCTGCTCAGTTAAATGCACTGAGCTGTTACAGTTACTGTGCATCTTTGATATGCTTATCTGTCAGCCACTTGTTGTTGTCAGACGATGGAATATTGCCTTGCTGTATGAATGATGGATTCCGGTGCTGTACCCCATCAGAAGTGGTCATGGTCTGTACTGATTAAAATTTGTCGTTCGTTCGTTCGTTCGTTCGTTCGTTCTCTCTCTCTCTCTCTCTCTCTCTCTCTCTCTCTCGCTCTCTCTCTCTCTCTCTCTCTCTCTCTCTCTCTCTCTCTCTTCACCCTCTGCCTCTCTCCCTCCTCCCGTGATCTCTCTCCGTCTTTGTCTGTCTGTCTGTCTGTCTGTCTCGTTCTCTCCTCTCCCCTTTCTCTCTCTCTCTCTCTTCTCTCCTCTCCTCCCACATTATCACAAAACGTGTCCCATGTTTTCCCAAACGAAATGAAACCTTGGCCCGAAACAAATCGAGGGGCACAGAGACTGTGATAGACAGAGGCAAATGAAGGCAATTTGAAAGAGGTAGTGCACGAAGTTCTGGAGAGAGAGAGAGAGGAGAGAGGGGAGAGAGAGAGAGAGAGAGAAGAGAGAGAGAGAGAGAGAGAGGGAGGAGATTTTTGTGTGTGTGTGTGTTTCGTTTTCTTTTGTTTGGATGTGGGAGTGTAAGGGGGTGAAGGGATTAGGAGAGTGCCTTCAGTATTTCATTTAAACAAACACAAACAACACTACTTTGAAAGCTCCCCCCCCCCC
>JAFLJL010014139.1:5000-12500 GCA_018398815.1 Conus ventricosus | reverse complement strand
TACACACCCCCCCGGAAAACCCTTTAGCCCCCACTGTCGCTCCGCTTTTTTGCCCCCCCTTTTCCCCGTCTGGCCGTGGGGGCCGGGGACTATGGTCACCCCCCGCTGGAAAAACCCCAGCCCCCAAAGGGGCCCCTTCCGCGGCATATAGTGTAGGGGGAATAATTTTAAAAAATTAAAAAGCAATAGTTTTAAAAATTGGTGCAAACGACTAAAAAAATAATAAAAATAAATATCCAAAAGTAGAAAAAAGTACAGCCCGGGTTTATCAAAAAAAGCATTTAAGTGGTCAAAAAAAAAGACGTTCCCGTTTGGGCCCTTTTCCCGCTTCCGTACAAACATTCCACCCCGCGCGCTGGTCACCCCCCTTTTTTTAAGGCATGACTGCGCGCGTTGATTCCAAGACAATGGCGGCAAATGGCCCGGCACGGAAAAAATGATTTGGTGGGGAAAAACAGCCCTGTGTTGCAAGTTTAACGTGATAGCAGCGTTTTTCATTGTGGTTGCATATGTGTGAAAACAGTGTTTCCTTTTTGATGAAAGAAGAAAATTGTGATAGGCCCCGGTTTGTTTGGCATGAAACATGTATGGCCCGTTTTTGTCAAAAATTGCTTTATCAGTTTTGTTGTGTGTGTGTTTTGTGTGGGGTGTGTGTGTGTGTGTGTGTGTGTGTGTGTGGTGTGTGTGTGTGTGTTTTGGGTGTGGGGGTTGGTGTGTGTGTGGTTTGTGTGTGTGTGTGGGTGTGTGTGTGTGTGTGTGTTTTTCCCTGGTGGAGACAAAAGAGAGAACCCCGGCAGACGGGTAGAAAAACAGGGTTAAATATAGACACAAAGGAAAAATTGCGGGTAAATTCGGTAATTCCGGTGCACTGTTTGTGTGTGTGTGTGTGTGTGTGTTTTGTGTGGTGCGGCGTGCGTGCGTGCGTGCTGCGTGCGTGCGTGCGTGCATGCGTGGTGTGTGTTGTTGCAGGGGTGTGTGCGTGTTTGCGTGCATGCATGCTGGTGCGGGGTGTGTGCGGGGGTTTTTGTACATGTGGCGCGTGCGTGGTGCGTGGTGCGTGCGTGCGTGCGTGCGTGCGTTTTGTGTGTGGGTGTTGTGTTGTGTTGGTGTGTGTGTGTGTGTGTGAGCATGAAACTCACATGTGTGCCCACTGTATGTGTTACCTTTTAAGCGCGAGAAGTAGTGATAAAAGAAAAACATGTTCTTTTTCAGATCGGGTTTGGGCCCGGAAAATGGTGTTTTGTGAGAATCTTTACGTTAGGGAAAAAGTGGTGAAACAAACTGAAAAAGGGTGACTTTTTGAAAAAAGCATGTCGTTTAAAGATGTGATGAAAAGATTTTTTTTCATTGGGCAAATTCCAAAAATCTTGTCGTCAAAATTACTGCAAGTCGTCTAAAAAAGGATTTGAAAAGAAGTTGGAAGAAAAACGTACAGAGATCAGCAAATTTCTTGGTCCAAGAAGGGAAATTTTGAATTTCTGCGATGTCTCTTCTGGGGGCTGCCTGCTAAAAGCTCAGAGAAAAGGTGCCCCCGTTATCTACCCGAAGCTTCAGTTTCCAGTCACAAATAAAAAACAACATGTTGCAGCGGGGGTCCATTGAAAAAAGGGCTGGGACGTTTGGGAGAATTAAGGTGTGAATGACTTCTGCTGCAGATCCCTTGTCCCATAAGCAGTGCAGTGTCACTTCAGAACAGCCAAGGCATTCCCCAGCATTTCTTCTTCCATGGGGCCCATACGCTTTAAAAAGGCAGCCAGCAGAAAAAAAAACGCCCCGGTTTCCACAAGTGCAGAATCTTCAAAGAGTTCGTAATGAACAGCCCCCATCACAGACTGGCAAAAAAATGGAGGGGTCCCTTGTTCAGAACCAACGCAACACAGAAAAAACTGCGACAAAAACAGAACTCCTTTGGAGACGAGATTGTAATCCCCTGATCGAGGGAAGCCCAAAAGTGTCACGTTCGGTCAGCTGCTAAAAAAAATTCTGAAGCATTTTTGCAAAATCAAAGACAGAACAGACAGCGAGAAAGAAAATGAGGTTATCAAAAACGCAGCGGAAACTTCTTTGTCTGAATAAAAAAAATTGCCCTCCAAAAAGAATATCCATCAACGCAGTTTGACATATAAAAAAAACATCAACAGAAAACCCATAGTTGCGTTTTTTTTTAAAGACTCTGAGGAAAGAAAAACCAAAAATTGAAATTGTTCCCCTTGGTCAAGCTTTTTGGGCAGCTGCGGCCCAAAACGTGCTCATCCGCCACTTCAGCGGGGGACTTGGAGTCTCCATGCCCCACTAACTGGTTCCGACATATTGTTGAGCGGCCCCATAGGCTGGGTTTTTCTTTTTAAAACGAAGTCAAAAGTTTAAAATGTGTGCTGCTTTTGAGAAAGGGAACAACTTGGTGGGTTTTGGCCCCCCAAAACCAGGGATCCAGTTTGCTGCGAAATTGGTTCAGATCGCACCTGGATGGATCTGGAAACCTTTCTGGCAGGGCCCATCATCAGCGCAGCGACCCAGGCATCAAAGAATGCAATGCAGTTCTCGAGATACAAATGTAAATCAGAAGAATCTCAAAACTGGGGGGGAGTGCCAGTTTTCGTTTTTACAGCCTCTCAATGAAGTTTTTTTCTTATGAAGTTTTGCGGGGTTTGTTTGAAGATGGGTGAAGAAATGGGGTTGCTTGGAAAGTGTCCTGGCCTTGCGTGCCCCCGTCCCGGTGGGGGGTATATGCGACCATCTGTACAACGGAGCCCCCTTTTTGGGGGAGAGTTTACGTTATTGCCCATGATAGACTTGGATCCAAAAACTGAGCGCATTTAACTCTCCCTTTTCACTTCCTTGTCCCGACGGTATAACTGCACACCCGTCCTAACCCCTTTTATCACCATTTTTGGGGGAAAACCATGATGTTGTCGATAAGAGCCGCTGAAGCCCCTGAAGTCAGTCGTCCTTGTCTGGGGGGGATTTCACTGCCCAATGAGTTTCCCCGGCTGTAGGGAAGGTTTGGGGGGTCTGGGCTTGAACAGGTGCTGGAAGTCGTTTTTGCTCGCAAAACTGTCTCCCTATTGAGTGGAAAAATTTACAAAGCTGTTCGGGGACATTTTTTAGTAGCGCTGTCCTCAAAGCCCTGTTGGTCCCTGCCTTCAAAAATTCCCTGGACCACATCTGAGTCAGACATTCTGAAAACAATTGATACAGAACTTAGGCTTCCATTGTGTTGCAACTTGATTGATGAAAATCCCATTTTTCAGCTGAAGATGCTGAACACCCGCACACTGAAGACCCGTCCTGTCCGTTTGGGAAAAACCCCTTGTTCAAAGTGCTCCCGTGACCCAAAACCCGCGCTGCATTGCAAGTTTTTGACAAAATCGAACCAGAATTGCTGCTGATCAGTAGAGTGAAGGGGAGTGCCCCAGAAGTAGTGGAAATCAATTAAAGGAAAAAAATCGCGCTGAAGGGTCGTAACCAAGTATGGCATCAGTAATGTCCTGGTGGCTACTAAGAAAGTTTTTGGGCGAGAGGACAGGAATGGGAAAGCGATCTCCCCCTTTCAATGATGCTCCCGTTTTTGCGCGAGGTCCTCTCGTTACAAACCCACACATCTATCTCCGCACTGCGAACTCATGAGCGCCCCCCGTTTCATGATGCATCAGCATGGCCATCACGTCCTTGGGGCGGGCGTACGGGCTGGACTGAGTGCAGCTTGGTTATTTAGCAAGTTCTTTGAGGGTGTCAAAACTGCGGAGGCCCGAACCCCAGAAAAGGAATGGCAATTCACAACGCACTCAGGGCTTTCTATTGCCATCAACCCCGAAAATTGATTTACAGGCTTTTTGGGGGTGGATCGACTTCCGGCGGCTGGAACCACGCCGACTGCCTTCCCCGCTCCCGATGCCTACTTTTAAATCATCAGGTGCAAAATGCAAAAAGGATTGCAGTTCTAAGCGTTGCAAGCCGAAAGCATGGTCTTGAGTGCTCTTGGATTGGTCATTGCAAGGTTTGGGTTTTTCAAATTCGCGGCGCTTGTGGAATGGATGACATGGACCCGGCAGATGACCCCGTGTATTGTGACATTTAAGAAAACCTGGGCAGTGACTGACTTTATAGTGAGATTTCAAGCTGCAGTGCTTTGTGTTTGGAAAATTCTTAGTAAGCCACCTTTCAAAGTTTACGCATGCAGGATGGTATTTCAGTGGACAAGGGTAATATATTCTTATGATATGCTGTTTTTCCCCTTTTTTTAACCGTTTTATGTTTTTGGTGGCAATGCGTTTTTGAATTTTGGGCAAACACTTCCCAGCTTTCCCAAAAAAAGGGGCTACATGACTATCTTTTGGTCGATTCTTTAAAAAAAGAGTGAAAAACGGGGGGACCTGAGACGTCAAAACGAGTTTTTTGTCCTTAGGACACTTCGTGATGTACTTTTTGGATTGTTTTAAAGAGTGTGTGTCCCGACTCATTCCCCCTAAATAATTACATTGCAATTTGTTCCTAACTTTTAATTTTTACCCCTTAAGGGGCTAGGTAATGTAACATTTTAAAGCAAATTTTTTAAAGAAATGGGGGTTTTACAATTGAATCATCACCCCCAATCGTTGATATTATTTCCCGGACCTTCCCCGGTGGTCCCCACTCTTTAAAATACTTTTACCCCCCCCCTCCCTCTTGAAAATAAAGGACAAAAACCCCAAAAACGGACCCCCCCCCCCCCTCCCCCCCCCCCCTTCCCCCCATCTGACCTCCCGACCACCCAATGAATTCTCTCACAAGCCCCGCAACAAATCTTAAATTTTTTTTTTGCGCGGCCCCACAAAAGAGTCCCAAGCATTGATTTTATTCCCCTAAACAGAATCATTTGTATGTCCTTTTGTTACCAGTTGTAAATAAAAAACAAACTGAAAAAGTTTTTCAGCGAATTGAGAACACTGGTTTCTACGCCTAAATACATCGAAAAAAATCACAACGGTCTTGGCATTATGAATTTCTTAGGTGTGAGCCTAGTTTCAAAAAGGGGGGAAAAAAGTACAAAAAGCCATGCTTGGCACAAATTATTTTGTTTGTTTTCATTGTATGTCATGTATTGGTATTGCGGATTTTTTTTAATGTACAAATACTGTATAGAGTTTGAGTTTTTGCGGTTGAACACATTTTGGCGCGGTTTTTTTTTGCCTTTTCAAAAATGAATTCGTGTGAGAGTTTCGGTTTTGTTTAGGTGACGTGGTTGATGTTAAATGTTCGGGTAGAGCTTGCTTTGTTTCTTTGTTTGTTTTAGTATGAAATGTCGTGCATACTTTCCCCCAGACTTTCGCCCAAAATTTGCTCCCCCATACTTCTTCCCAAGCTTTCACCGCCCCTACTTTTACCAAAATTATACCCCAAAACTTTTACCGCCCTACTTCACCCCAAACTTTTCCCCCAATACTTTTAAACCAATACTTTCACCCCCAATGTTTCCCGCCAACTTTCCCACCAATACTTTCAACGCCTCCTTTACCACCAATACTTTTACCACCAATCTTTTTACCACCCAATCTTTCAACGCCAGTACCTTCGCCACCAATACCTTCACCACCAATACGTTCACGACCAATACCTTCACCACCAATACTTTCACCGCCGATACTTTCACCACCAATACTTTCACCACCAATACTTTCACCACCAATACTTTCACCGCCAATACCTTCACCACCAATACCTTCACCACCAATACCTTCGCCACCAATACATTCACCACCAATACTTTCACCACCAATACCTTCACCACCAATACCTTCACCACCAATACCTTCGCCACCAATACTTTCACCGCCAATACTTTCACCACCAACACCTTCACCACAAATACCTTCACCACCAATACTTTCACCACCAATACATTCAGCAGCAATACTCTCACCACCAATACATTCACCACCAATGCCTTCAACCACTAATACCTTCGCCACCAATACCTTCACCACCAATGCATTCACCACCAATACCTTCACCGCCAATACTTTCACCACCAATACTTTCACCACCAATACTTTCACCACCAATACATTCACCACCAATACCTTCACTACCAATACCTTCGCCACCAATACATTCACCACCAATACCTTCGCCACAATACATTCACCACCAATACTTTCACCACCAATACCTTCACCACCAATACTTTCACCACCAATACTTTCACCACTAATACCTTTGCCACCAATACATTCACCACCAATACTTTCACCACCAATACTTTCACCACCAATACCGTCGCCACCAATACTTTCACCACCAACACTTTCACCACCAAAAAGCTTTCACCGCCAATACTTTCACCACCAATACTTTCACCACCCATACTTTCACCACCCATACTTTCACCGCCCATACTTTCAAAGCCCATACTTTCAAAGCCCATACTTTCGCTTTCGATTGCTGTCACAGAAACATATGGGCACGGTAAAAATGTAGTCGGGAAAAGTGCTGAAGACAGCGGCAATACCACAGACGGCGACAGAACAACCGCAAAAGTATACGTCACCACCGCCCTTCAGTCTTATCTCTCGTCTGCCCCCCTCTTCCTCTCTTTTTACAATCGACTGACATGGAACAATATGAAAAAAATAAGATCGCAACACAAAACAGTTGATTCTTTCTGTTTAAAAACGATGACTGGAAGAGAAACAATGCAGCTAGTTGAAATTCGCACCATTTTTTTTAAATTTTTTTATTAGCAAATCAAAGTGACGTCACCGGCCTGTCAAACGTGTGGAGCAAACGACGTGACCAAAGTCAACGCGTTTTCGACCGTATGTATGTCTTTCTCTAGGCAAGCCCAGACATGTGGGACATCGTTTCTTCTTCCTGATCGTCCAGTCGTGTATCTGGTATGTAGAAGACCAGAAGGTTGAAACGCGGTTCTTCTTCTATAATTATTGTCATTTGTGCGCGCCTTGCGTTTGACGGTCTAGTTCTGATTCTTTCTCGTCTCCCGCCGACAGTCACTTTGCTCTCAAGGAAGCCAAATTCATTATTAAAAAAAATGGGAGGAGGAGGCGTGGGGGTGGGGAAGAGGGCGGTGGGGTGGTGACAGGCACTGAGAAAAGAGAGGAGGTGTGGGGGGGGGAGGGGGGAGGCGGACAGATGGAGAGGGGAACTGAAGCAGTAAGTGGGGAGGAAAAGAGGAGGGCGGGGGGGGGGGGGAGGGAAGGGAGATTTTGCCATTGTAAGAGTTAATTGTTCTGGGGATATTTATAGGAATGTTCTTTTAAAAACAAACAAACAACAGAAAAAAAACAACAAACAGCAGCAACAACAACAACAGCAGCAGCAGCAGCAACAACAACAACAGCAACAACAGTAACAACAATGACAACAACAACGGCAACAGCAACAACAACAACAACAACAAGCCCGGGAAAGGTCATGCTGTTGCCCTCAAATCTATGTTGTTGTTGTTGTTGTTGTTGTTGTTGATGTTGATGTTGATGTTGTTGTTCTTGTTGTTGTTGTTGT
>JAFLJL010014139.1:0-2500 GCA_018398815.1 Conus ventricosus | reverse complement strand
AATAATAATAATAATAATAATAATAATAATAACAACAATCATGATAATAATGATGATAATGATAATAAATGTATAGTGCACTTCTTGTTGAAAAACTCTTCATTCCGCTGTCATACTCCATTCAGACTTTCATTCATTCACATACAACAGCGATCTTGCTACAGAAATGACTGTGTATACACACTGTGGGAAAAAGCATCGTTCAAAACGCTCGGCTGAAAAGATAATACATTTTCAAGCTGTGCTTGGAAAAAAACAACAACCAGACAATGTGGGCTGGTTCCGCAAGGTGAGAGGCAGTGAGTTCCAAACAGCTGGGGCAGTCACACTGAAAGACCTCTCACCAAACGATTTCAAAGCACACTTTGCCGTATCTTCAGGAGTTTCTGATTCGAAAAGCGGAGAGTACATGGTGGCAGGTTTGCGCAGACCGTACAGGACAGGTCTGGTGGAAGAGAGCCATCAAAGACACGGAAGGCGAGAGTGGCTGGTTTGTACAGAGAACGACATTTCACTGGCAGCCAGTGCAGTTCTCCCGGCCTTAGATATATAGATACCCAGCAGCAAATGGCCAGTGTATGACGAATGTTACTGGAACTCAGTAATAAAAAGTCAAAGTCACAAAAGATGCCGCCGCCATTCAGAATCATGTGTTGGAAGAACACACACGCATGCACACACACACACACATGTGTGTGTGTGTGTGTGTGTGTGTGTGTGTGTGTGTGTGTGTGTGTGTGTGTGTGTGTGTGTGTGTGTGTGTGTGTGTGTGTGTGTGTGAATGTTTGGGCGTTGGTGCGGGTGAGTTTGTGTTTTTATGTATTGTTTTATAATCTATGTAATGTTTTATGTCTCATGATTTAATGTTTACTTTATGTGTGTATGCACGCGCGCACTGTGTGTGTGTGTGTGTGTGTGTGTGTGTGTGTGTGTGTGTGTGTGTGTGTGTGTGTGTGTGTGTGTGTGTGTGTGTGTGTGTGTGTGTGTGTGTGTGTGTGTGTGTGTGTGGTGTGTGTGTGTGTGTGTGTGTGTGTGTGTGTGTGTGTGTGTGTGTGTGTGTGTGTGTGTGTGTGTGTGGAGTGAGGGGTGAGTGTTGATGTATATATTAATACATATACGAACACAGGCTATTATGTCACGATTTATAATGTTTTTTTGTTTTTTGTACTGTCTTATGTACTTGTAACATGACGTGGAACAGAAGAAAAATTTCCGGTGGACAATAAAGTTGATTGGCTTGAACTGAATTGGGATTGAATTGAATTGAATTGAATTAGAGCCATCCGATTCCGGGCCGGGTGTCGCCTCTGTCCTCTCATCTGATTGGTCCTTTCTGTGGAGGAGTCAGTCGTCACCATACGGGGATTTGGTGTGAGCCACGCCACCTTTTCCAACTGGGAGAAAGTTTCAAACAAGCATGGCAGTAAAAAAAAAGAACGGCACTTTGAATGAAAGAGACTGCCCTCACGACCACAAAATCTCCCAGCATTCGTCTCTCTCTCTCTCTCTCTCTCTCTCTCTCTCCTCTCTCTCTTTATAACAGTCAACGATTCGTCAAAGCTGCTACTTTTCTCAGGTTCAAAGACTTTGATGGAATCAATCATACCTCACAGGGTTGAGGGAGGTTTGGAAGAGACGAAGAAAATCAAAGGCTTTACTATTAAGAAGTGTCACAAAATGTGTGTGAGTGTGTGTGTGTGTGTGTGTGTGTGTGTGGTGTGTGTGTGTGTGTGTGTGTGTGTGTTGTGTGTGTGTGTGTGTGTGTTTGTGTGTGTGTGTGTGTGTGTGTGTGTGTGTGTAGGAGGGGTGGGAATGGGGTGGGGAAAGGGGGGGGGGGGTGAAGGGAGATGAATCAAAGGACAAAGGTTTTAGAAAGGTGTTAATGAGCTTGTTTCTTTTCTGCCTCACAAGTTTTGAGGTTGTTAGGGGGAGGGGGGAGGGATGGGGGTGGGGGGGGGTGAATGGGGCTGGGGGTGGGGGGTGGTTGTGGTGGTGGGAACTTTTTTGCTGTACGGGCTGGTGGGTGGTGTGGGACACCGCTGGGTTCAGAGTACCATTCTCTCTACCACGCCCTCCCCCCCCCCCCCCCCTCCCACACACACCTCCATACCCACCCTACCTCTGCCCCTCCTCTTCTCCAGCTGTCTTGATGTCGTCAAAGGAGATATTGTTGCTGTCGTGTTCATTGCATTGTCGTTGTTGTTGTTGTTGTTGTTGATATTATCCCTGCGCGGTAGGCGAAGTATTTGTGGGCTGCGTGAGTATCTCTTCGTCCTGTTTGTTTGTTTGTCTGCCTGTTTGTTTGTCGACAAGATCACACACACACACACACACACACACACACACACACACACACACACACACACACACACACACACACACACACACACACACACACACACACACACGCACACACGCACGCACGCACGCACGCACGCACGCACGCACGCACACACACACAACACACACTTCCTGTGGACCTTCACATCTGAGGGCGATC